>JADMLD010001713.1:0-115874 GCA_017589585.1 Phylloscopus whistleri
CCAATTGGATTGAAGTTATTATGGGGATGGGAATGGGCATCGCCTCCAAGTAGGATGATGGCTCACAGCACCTGACTGGTTCATGAATGTGCTTCCTCTCCTTGTCCCTCTGCTCACACTCGTGACAGACACCACATAATTAATCTCAGAAACATGGAATCATGGAATGGTTTGGGTTTGAAAGGACATTAAAAATCATCTGGTTTCACCTTCCACTAGACCATCACACTCCTGAGGGCACCCCATCCTGAGAACAAAGTTCTCCAGAGGGCACATGTTCTCCTTGGGTTGCTCCAAACCCTATCCAACCTGGTCTAGGACACCTCCCCGGATGAGAGATCCACAATTTCCCTGAGTTCTGTGCCACTGCAGGGATCCATGGGCCAGGAGGGTGGGATCCCCATGCCAGGCACCAAGATTCGGGGTGGGACCCTTGGTGTTGGGAGCTGAGACTCATCCAGGGTCTGGAAGTGCCCTGACTCTGGTTTCCCCTCTGGCAGCATCACGGTGAAGGACCTGAAGGCGATGCTGCCCCAGGTCAACTACCGCGCGTTCCCAACATGAGATTCCTGCGGGATAAACTCGTGGTAAGGACCCTCTGGACACCCCAGCCATGAGGGAGATGCTTTTCAACCCGTCCCACGTGGGCTTGGGCCACTGTGGTGTCCCCGGTTCCAATCAGGTGGCCCCACTCTCATCCAGCCCCGTCTCCCACAGGAAGTGGAAGCCAGGAATGAGATGACTTTCTCCCACTTCATCCAGTTCTACAAAAACCTGATGTTTGATGCCCAGAAGTCGGTAAGATCCGTGGTTTGGCCTCCCAAATGTCCCCATCCTGGTGGGATGTGTCCCCCCCTCCAGCTAAGCCTGGACCCCTTCTCTGCCTTCCAGGTCATTGAGCAGCTGGAGCTCTCCTTCCCCTTGCGGTGAGTTCCCAGCTCCCATCCCAACCAATATTCTGAGCTGGATCCATGGAGTGGGAAATACAGCCAGGCTGTGGGGGAGAGCTGGGAATGGGAATGGGGATGGGAGGAGGGACAGGAGAGGAGATGGGAGCAGAGATGGGAGGAGGGATGGGAATATGGGTGCAGAAGGGATGGGAGCAATGAGGAGAGCTGGGATGGAAGCAAAGATGGGAGCAGGGGTGGAGAAAGGGATGAGCAGGGATGGGAGATGGGATGGCTGGCAGGGATGTAGGGACATGTCACCCTGCCCTCCTCCCAGTATCCTCAGACAACGCTGCACATTCCGGCTGGTGCCAGCCTCTCCCAGCCACAGAGTGGAGGGACTGGTGGGAATGGGGGTCACGGGGAGGCTGAGCTGCAGATGGGCACTGATGGCCTCGACTCTGCCGTGGGATCTATCCCAATGCCTTCTCCTGCTCCTCACTGGTGGCTGCTCCTTGTCCCAGGAACGTGGACCGCCCTGAGCTGTGCCAAGTGTCCCTCTATGACTTCCAGAAGTTCCTGCTGCATGACCAGAAGGTGGGGTTTCCCTGAGAACTCTGCAGGCTAGGGAGCTCCCATGGGGGTGCCCATCCCAGCTCCCCCCTAACAACAGCCATGTTTGTGTCCCAGGAATCCTGGGCCAGCGACGTGGGCATGGTGCGGGACTACATGTGCTCCTACCTCAAGGAGAGCTCCAACGAAGCGTCGGATCCCTCCTTCCAGCTGGATGAGGTGGGTGGCCCTCACCCAGTGTCCCCACAGGGGTCTCCCCGGCACCATCAGGCTCTGACCTCTCTGCTTCTCCCCGCCCAGTTCCTCACATACCTCTTCTCCAAGGAGAACATGGTGATGGATGCTAAGTACGAGCGCGTGGTGCCCGAGGAGATGAACCACCCCTTGTCCCAGTACTGGATCTCCTCCTCCCACAACACGTAAGGAGTTTTCCTTGCACGGGCGTTCCTCAGGGACATCCATGAGCATACCACCATCCTTGTCTCTCCTCCGCAGGTACCTGACAGGAGACCAGTTCTCCAGTGAGTCCTCCCTGGAAGCCTACGCCCGGTGCCTGCGGATGGGCTGCCGCTGCATCGAGTGTGAGTCCCACCAGCCCTTCATGGCTGGTGCTGGAACCCCTCATGTCCCATCAAACAGACCATTCCTTGCCCCCATCCCATGGCACCAGGGCAGAGGGTCTTTCCCTGCCATTTGGGTGCTCAAAAAAATGGTTCCCAGCACGTAGTTGGTGGCAGACATGAATTGACCAAGGTGTTTTCCTTCTCAGTGGATTGCTGGGATGGCCCAGACGATCTCCCCATCATCTACCACGGCCACACGCTCACCTCCAAAATCAAATTCCTGGATGTGCTGCACACCATCAAGGAGCACGCCTTCGTCACCTCTGAGTAAGCCCCAGCTCCCCCAATGATCTCTGAATTCTGGGAACCTCTCCCTCGCCTTCATCTGAGGCCACCATTTCTGCCTGCTTGCTCCAGGTTCCCCATCATCCTCTCCATTGAAGACCACTGCAGCATCGTCCAGCAGAGGAACATGGCCTCCCACTTCAAGAAGGTTTTTGGGACATGCTCCTCACCAAGCCAGTGGACATCAACGCCGATGAGTTGCCCTCGCCCACCCAGCTCAAGAAGAAAATCCTAATCAAGGTGTGGAGCAGGCAAAACCCCAAAGCCCCTCTTTGCAGGAGGACACCCATTGTGTTGGGTTCTACAACAAGAGATGGTCAAGGGGAACAAGGGGTTGTGGGAACAGGCCTGCGGGAGGTTGATCCTGAGGGTTGGGAGCTCAGTGTGACAGGGACACCATGGCCACCACTGAGCTCCCCTCCCTGGGTGTCCCCCAGCACAAGAAACTGGTCGAAGGGAACCTGTACGAGGAGGTCTCCACTGCCAGTTACTCAGAGAACGACATCAGCAACTCCATCAAGAATGGAATTCTCTACCTTGAAGACCCCATCGACCACGTAAGGAAAGCCCCCAGGGGCTGAGTGGGATCTGTCAGACATTGAGGTTTGGGGTGGGCTCTCCCAGACCACTGTGGTGCTGTGAGCAGGAAGAAAGGGATTAAAAACCCCATCCCAAAGCTCCATCTCTCCATGTCATCATCTTCCTCACCTCACCAATGCTCTTTCTCCTTCCCAGACCTGGAGCCCTCATTATTTTGTCCTGACAAGCAACAAGATTTACTACTCAGAGGAGACGTCCCGCTACCAGTTCAACGAGGATGAAGAGGAGGTGGAGCAGAAGGAGGTGCGTGAGGGGCAGGACGCGTCCGCGGGGCGAGGCGACAACTCCGTGGGCGGGTGACAGGGTGGCAACGCCCGCTTTGGGCTGAACTTGCAGGAGTTCAACAACAACGAGCTGCACTTCACGGAGAAGTGGTTCCACGGCAAGCTCGGGGGTGGCCGTGACGGGCGACAGATTGCGGAGAAGCTGCTGCACGAGTACTGCACCGAGACGGGCGGCAAGGACGGCACCTTCCTGGTGCGCGAGAGCGAGACCTTCGTGGGCGACTACACCCTCTCCTTCTGGTAGGAGCTCCAGCAGGGAGGCAGGATCCCACCCTCCCTGGGTGACCCTCCAGCCAGTGCCTGGAATGGCTTTTGGGGGAGGAACATCACCTTTTTGTGCAGCACATAGACTCTGAAGTATGGGATGGTGAGGATGTGGAGCCAGACTGACCTGGCTTTCTTTCACCCCCGTGGCAGGAGGTCCAGCCGGGTGCAGCACTGCCGGATCCACTCACGGCAGGAGGCCGGGGCCACCAAGTTCTACCTGACGGACAACCTGGTCTTCGACAGCCTCTACAGCCTCATCTGCCACTACCGGGAGGTGCCGCTGCGCTGCAACGAGTTCGAGATGCGCCTCACCGACCCCGTCCCCCAGCCCAACGCCCACGAGAGCAAAGAGTGAGCATCCTCACAGTCCCCACCCGCTTGGTCCCATGGGTCCACCAGCCTCCTCCAGCCCCAGCAGGGTGTGGAGATCCCCATGCCAGCCCCCTGTCTCCGTGTTCTCCCTGGCCAGGTGGTACCATGCCAGCTTGACACGTCTCCAGGCCGAGCACATGCTGATGCGGGTCCCACGGGATGGAGCGTTCCTGGTGCGGAAGCGCAGTGAACCCAACTCCTACGCCATCTCCTTCCGGTGAGTGTGGCCACCCCGAGGCCAGTTGGGCTTGGCCAAGCTGAGGTCTGTCTGTTGTGACCCCGAGCTAGGTGGCAGGGGTTTGCTGTGGGTGACACAGTGGCACACGTGATGGTGTCATGAAGGGGAAGCTCCTCTCCATGATGTCCTCGGGGTGGTCACCTTGGTGGCACCTCCAAGCATCACCTCCTGCCCATTCCCATCATGGAGCCAGGATCTGGCCACGCCTCACCCATCCCATTCCTGTTTCTCCTGGCTCCAGGGCGGAGGGGAAGATCAAGCACTGCCGCATCCAGCAGGAGGGGCGGCTCTTCATGCTGGGCAGCTCGGCCGAGTTCGAGAGCCTCGTGGACCTCATCAGCTACTACGAGAAGCACCCGCTGTACCGCAAGATGAAGCTGCGCTACCCCATCAATGAGGAGACCCTGGAGAAGATGGGCACCACTGTGAGTTCTCCCAGCAGTGGGGATGGTGGGGGTTCTGTTCCATAGGCAACCAAGCCCTATCCTCAGCTCCACCATCTTCTGGAATTTTGGTTGGAGCCCAACCAGAACCGGCCAAGCTCATCCCGCAGTCATCACCCAGCATTAAAATTCCACCATAATTCCCTTTTCCAACAAGTTGCCAGGGGATATTAGATCCCACTCAACCTCCTCTCATAACCCTGCCCATGTCCAGGTGACCCCCTCAGGTATTTCTCCTTGCAGGAACTGGACTATGGAGCCCTGTATGAGGTGCGGACTCCCCACTTCTATGTAGAGGCCAACAAGATGCCAATGGCCAGGGTAAGGGGCCGAGCTGGTGTCCTGGGAAGTGATGGGTGGTGGGATATGGCAATTGGGGTGCTGGGGTTCCTGGGTGGTCCTTCCCCAGATCCATCACACCTCCCACCACCGTTGACCTGAGAAGTGGTGATGTTGTGCTCCGTTTCTTTGACCCTCAAGTGATGCTGGAGCTGGACCCAGCCAACATCATCATCATCGCTTGGGGACAGTCCAAACTCCAGTGACAGCATTGTCACAGTGTGATGGGGGACAGGGCTGGAGAGACGCCTGCCTGGAGCAGGGACCTGGCAGAAATTTGCCTCAACAGCAAGGAAATCCCTTTGCACTGGGGAACCTCCCTAAAAAGCAGGTCTAGGGTCAGTTCCCAGGTGGTGCAATCTCCATCCTCAGGGGTTTTTGGGATTTGCTCGTTCTTGGAGTTGACCCAAGCTTCACCCTTGGAGGTTTTTGGGATAAGGTGGGTCTTGGAGCTGACCCAGTCTCCATCTTTGGAGGCTTTTGGGATTAAGTGAGTCTTGGAGCTGACCCAGTCTCCATCCTTGGGGGTTTTTGCATCTGGACATACCTTGGAGTTGACTTTGGGAGAGGCTGGATTGGAGCCCTAAGGTTCCTTTCCTGTGATTCTACAATCCTGTGGTCCAGCACTGCTCGTGCCTTAATGGTCCCTTTGCAGCAAGGTGAGACCACACAAAGGAAAACTTATCCCAGAGGGGTGTTTTTCCAGGGAATGTGGTAATATCAGAGGATTAACCCTTCAGTGCACCAGGAGAAACCATTGGGGGGGGGTCCCAAAAAAGGAACTTGATCTGCTCTGAATGTGGTGATCCTGCAGGACCACAGGCACCTCCAGCCCTCCTGTCCCCTCTAACCCATCCCACTGCCATGAGCAATTTGGAAGCTGGAGAGGGACTTTTTGTCAGGAACTGCAGATAGGTCAAGGAGTAATGGATACAAAATGGAGGAAATTCAGGTTAGATATTAAGAAGAAATTTTTTAGTGTGAGAGTGATGAAACACTGGAATAGAGAAGCTGTGGATTCCCCGTCCCTGGAGGTGCCCAAGGCCAGATTGGACGGAGCTTGGAGCAGCCTGGTCTAGTGGAAGGTGTCTCTGCCCGTGGTGGGATGGGTTGGAATGTGATGACCTTTAAGGTCTATTCCAACCCCTTAATGTTCTGTGATGACATGATTTGGGGTCAAGCAGCCCCCACACTCCACTATGGGGGGTTTGAGGGGCTGGGCTGAGTGGGGGGCCAGGCTCTGGGTGGTGACACACCTGTCCCTCTTCCCGGCGTCCCCAGTGCACAGTGAAGGCTCTGTATGACTACAAGGCACAACGGGAGGACGAGCTGTCGTTCTGCAAGCAGGCCATCATCCACAACGTGGACAAGCAGGACGGCGGCTGGTGAGGGCGGTCACTTGGCTGTCACCGTGGGCGGGAGATGGAGGGGACACCCCGGGTATTCCCGTGGCGGGTTGAATTAACTCAGCCTCCTTCTTTGTCCCCTCACCCCTTCTCCAACCACCCCCCCGGCACCGCATGCAGCAGGGACACCCCTGTCTCTCCCTCCCCAAAATCTGTCCGCCCGCCTTGATCCTCTCACCCCTTGCAGGTGGCGAGGGGACTACGGGGGCAAGAAGCAGCTCTGGTTTCCAGCCAACTACGTGGAGGAGATCGTCGGCACCCAGGCGCAGGAGCAGGATGAGGCTGTGAGTGCCACCTCCCTGGGACCCTGGGAGTGAGGACACTGGAGGCTCCCAGGAACCTTGACCAAGTCCCAAATCATGAGGCCGGGAGATGCTCGCGATCCTGCTCCAGCTTGGATCCTTATCCAGGGGCTGGGGAATGCTCATGGTCCTGCCCCAGCCTAAGTCCTTATCCAGAGGCTGTGGGATGCTCATGGTCTTGCTCCAGCCCAAACCTTTATCCAGAGGCTGGGGGATGATCATGGTCCTGCTCCAGCCTAGACCCTTATCCAGAGGTTGGGGAACGTTCCTGACCCTATTCCAACTTGGGCCTATTTCTGGGAGTTGGGAAATGCTCCTGGTCCTGTTCCAGCCCATATCTTTATCCAGAGGCTGTGGGATGCTCCCAGCCCCACTCCAGCTTGGACCCTTTTCTGGAAGTTGCAGGATGTTCCAAGTCTTGTACAAGCCCAGATCCTTATCTAGAGGCTGAGGAATGCTCATGGTCCTGCTCCAGTCTGGATTCTTATCTGGAGGCTGAGGGATGTTTGTGGCCCCACTCCCACTTGGACAATTTATTAGAAGCTGGAGGATGCTCTCAGTCCTGCTCCAGCCCTGATCTCTGTCTGGAGGCTGGGTGATAATCTTGGCCATACTCCAGCTTGGATCATTTCCTGGAAACTGGAGGATGCTCCCATCCTTGCTTCAGCCCAGACCCTTATCCAGAATCTGGGTGGTGCTCCTGGTCCCACAGAGGTGGGGGATACTCTTGGTCCTGCTCCAACCCAGACCTTTATCCAGAATCTGGGGGATGGTCCAGGCCCTGTATCAGCCCAAACCCTTATCCAGAGGCTGGGGGATGCTTCTGATCCTGCTCCAACCCAGCTCTTGGGATGATGCTCCTGGGTGTTTTTTCCCTTCTTTTTCTCAGATTTGTCCATCTCAGAGGGCTGGATGGTGGCTGCCTGTAACCCACAGGCCTCCTCCATATTACCACTTCCTTCCTCTCTTGCAGTCATCAGAAAACAGCCCCCTGGGGAACTTCCTGAAGGGCTTCATCGATGTGCCATCCTGCCACGTTGGTGAGTGTCCCTACTTACGGATTTGGGGGGAATTTGGAGCAATTGGGATGTCCAGATGATTTCGGGGGACATTTTCCCTTGATTCCAAGGGCGTGTTTCAGCACGGAAAGCTGAAGCCACACGTGGGATCCTCACGGGAGGAGAATCCTGATGGATGGTGGGGTGCCAGGAGGGGCTGGTGGGGGCCCGGGAGCGGGACCGCTGAGGTTTCGTTTGCTCCACAGAGCCATCCGTTGGGAATGTCTTCGAGTAAAGCCCCCCTCTGATGTCCTTATAGTTATCTCCAAAGACGGGAGGAGCTCCAAACCATTTGTCTTCACCATCCATTCCCAGCAGATGTCCCACGCAGCCCAGTCACTGGACGTGGCCGCAGACACGCAGGAGGAACTCAGCGAGTGGGTGGCCAAGATCCGGGAGGCCACGCAGAACGCCGACGCCAGGGTGAGGGGATGCAGAGGATGGGGCTGGACGGTCCCTTTCTCATGGAGATTGTTCCCAATATCTCCAATGGAAGAGTCTGGGGGGAGACTTGAAGCTCCTGTTTTTCCTGGTGCAGATGCAAGAGGGGAAAATCATGGAGCGGAGGAAGAAGATCGCCCTGGAGCTCTCGGAGCTGGTCGTGTATTGCCGGCCGGTGCCATTCGATGAAGACAGTAAGTCCTGGAGAAGTGGGACAAAGGGATGAGCGTGGGAAGAGACAGGTGGGAAGAACCCATCCAGGTCTCGTTCCTTCCCTGATGGCCACTCTGTGCTTGCAGAGATTGGCACGGACAAGGCGTGTTACCGGGACATGTCCTCCTTCCCGGAGACCAAGGCGGAGAAATACGCCAACCGCAGCAAGGGCAAGAAGTTCCTGCAGTACAACCGCCGCCAGCTGAGCCGCATCTACCCCAAAGGACAGCGCCTGGACTCCTCCAACTACGACCCACTGCCCATGTGGATCTGTGGGAGCCAACTCGTGGCCCTCAACTTCCAGACACCCGGTAAGTCCTGCCCCCCTGGGTTTGTTGTTGGCCTCATCCCTGAAAGTTGTCTCAAAGCTCCCATTCCCAATTCTTCTGCCCTGGGTCGTCTTGTTGGAGGTGGTTTGGGTGATTTTTCCAATCTTTGTCTCTATCTTCATGGGGGCACAAGTGGTTTGGATGCTCTTCAACCTTTTCCTCATCCTGATGGGAACACGGGAGGTGGTTTGGATGATCTCTCCAAGCTTTGTCCTCATCCTGATAGGGATAGAGGAGGTGGTTTGGATGATCTCTCCAAGCTTTGTCCTCGTCCTGATGGAGACACAGGAGGTGGTTTGGATGATCTCTCCAAGCTTTGTCCTCATCCTCACAGGGATAGAGGAGGTGGTTTGGATGGTCTTCAACCTTTGTCTCATCCTGATGGGGATGCAGGGGGTGGTTTGGATGATCTCTCCAAGCTTTGTCCTTATCCTGGTGGGCACACAGGTGGTTTGGATGCTCTCCAATCTTTGTCCTCATCCTGATGGGCATATCTCCATGCAATCCTTGGGTGATTCATGCAAAACTCGAGGGCTGCGTCCCTCCTCCAACCACGGCTGGGGCCCTCGGTTGGGTTTGCAGGGTAGGACCTTCTGCCCAAGGACCTCGGGGAGGTCCCTGAGCCCCACACTCAGATCTGCTCTGTCCCCATGGCCACAGACAAACCGATGCAGCTGAACCAGGCGCTCTTCATGCTCGGTGGCCGCAGCGGCTACGTCCTGCAGCCAGACATCATGAGGGACGAGACCTTCGACCCCTTTGACAAGAACAGCCTGAAGATTGTGGAGCCCATCACAGTCCAGCTGCAGGCAAGTGTGCAAGGACAGCAAGACCACCTTGAGGTGGTCGCCATCAATATGGGAACTCCTTCCTTATTTTTGGGTCAACCAGGGGTGTTTTTTACTTGTTCCAGCTGCATATTTGCGCTATGGAGCTTGTTACTCTTCTTCTTCATCCAGTGTGGGCAGACCTCAACCTCCTCCCCTTTCTCCCACAGATCCTCGGTGCCCGGCACCTGCCCAAGAATGGGAGGAGCATTGTGTGCCCCTTCGTGGAGGTGGAGGTTTGCGGCTCCGAGTATGACAACAGCAAGAACAAGACGGATGTTGTAGGTGAGGGACCACACGCGTGATGTCCCCATCCTTTGGGACAAGCCTGACTCTGCCCCCTGTAGTCCTCTTGAGAGGACATGTGGGTGATGAGGCCGGGCTTTGTGCTCTCTCCCACAGCCGACAACGGCTTCAACCCCGTCTGGCTCTTCAAGCAGTTCGTCTTCGACATCAACAACCCCGAGTTTGCCTTCCTCCGCTTCGTGGTGTATGAGGAGGACATGTTCAGTGACCCCAACTTCTTGGCACAAGCAACCTTCCCTGTCAAGGGCCTCAAAACAGGTACGGTCCTTCCATCATCATCATCATCACCGTCTCCATCATAAGTCATGGAATCACAGAAGGGTTTGGTTGGAAGGGGCCTTTAAAGGTCGTCTTGTCCAACCCTCCTGCAATCATAGTTATCTCCATCATTATCATCATCGTGATCTCCATGATTAAGTCATGGAGTCATAAAAGGGTTTGGGTTGGACGGGACCTTTAAAGGTCTTCTAGTGCAACCCTCCTGCAACTGTCATCGTCATGATCTCCGTCATTGAGTCATGGAATCATAGAAGGGTTTGGCTAGGAAGGAGCTTTTAAAGGTCATCCAGTCCAAATCCCCTTCAATCATCATCTTCATCATCTCCATCACAGATCATGGAATCATAGAAGGGTTTGGGTTGGAAGGGACCTCTAAAAGTCATTGAGTCCAACTCCCCTGCGTTGTCATCATCATCATCTCATCAAGTTATGGAGTCTTAGAACGGTTTGGGTTGGAAGGGACCTCTAAAGGTCTTCTAGTGCAAACCCCCTCTAAGCATCATTATCTCCCTGGGGTCCTGGCCGTGGGGAGGGGCTCGGACCCTGCTGTGGTGCTGAGCTCGTGTTGTGATGTTGTGTCCAGGCTACCGGTCGGTGCCGTTGAAGAACAGCTACACCGAGGACCTGGAGCTCGCCTCCCTCCTCATCCACATCGAAATCATCAATGCCAAGGCAGGTGACCCAGGCGGCTTGGGCAACCTGGAACAAGGGGAACCAACTCTTTGGGGCGTCCTGCCCACCCCGCCAGCCTCACACGCTTGTTTTGGAGCAGGAGGAAGATGAGGAGAACCTCTACTCGTCCATCCAGCAGCTCCGGGACCGTGCCAGCGAGCTCTCCAGCCAGGTCTCCAGCTACGAGCGCACCAACGGCTGCGATTCCCGCTACCAGCAGCGCCTGGACGAGCTCCGGGCGGCCCAGGAGCGGCTCATGGAGCTCACCGAAGTCCGCAACCGCAAGTGAGTTGTCCCCTCCCTGTGGCTTCGGGAGGTCCCTCTTGCGGGAGGGTCCCTAAGGCCACCACCCTGCTCCCCACCAGGTTGATGGAGAAGAAGAAGAGGGACCGGCAGATGGTCACCAAACGCAGCTGAGCTGGAGGGACTTGAGCTGAAGAGCTCCCCCAGCCACCTCCTCTCCTGCCACAAAAGGGAGGTGGGGTGGCCACATCTGGACCTCCCATCACACCCAGGGCTGGGTGACAACAGCGTGACAAATTCGGGGATGAAAGGGGACCTTGGGTAGCTGTACCTGTGACGGGGGGTGAGGCGGGAGGTGGGACGCTCTGGCTTCAATCCCAGGTGCCTCCAGCTTCATCCCGTGTTCCCTGGGGCTTGTGGCCACATCCTTGTCCCCATGGGGTGGCCACAGTGGCTCCTCCTCACTCAAGGTTCTCGATGTCCCACCATCCCGTGGCAGCCCCGTCACCAATGGGGAAACTGAGGCACAAGGGCCCAGCCGGCCCAGGATGGGGCAGGACTGGCCACCTCCATCCTGGGCACAGGTGTCAGGACTGGCTGGGTGTGAGGCACCAGGATGGGGACACAGGGGACACTTTTGGGGGGGGTTAGGGGGGGTATTTTGCTCCCCCACTATAAATATCTGTATTTTCTTCTTTTATTCAGCGTGTACATATGGCGTGGGGGGAGGGGGTGTCTGTACCAGCCACAGTATTAGGGCACAAGGGGGACCCCAAAATGTCCAGACATGTCCCAGCATGGGACCAAGGGAGCAGGGGACCAAGTCTGGGGCTGCCCCGCGAGGCAGAGTGGCCTGTGACAGGGTGCCCTGAGTAGGCACCTGGTAAATACAGGCAGCAAGGTGGCCCCAGAGGGGACAGGGATGTCCCCGAGGTGACCCAGAGTTGTCACCGAACTCTGGGAATGGGGGCAGATCCTGCCATTAAAGCCAACTGAGGTGGTGGCCAGCCCGGTGGTGGCTGGGGACGTCTTCGGGTGTCCCCCGGGGTCGGGGTGTCCCCGGCAGGGGGGACCTGTGTATTCTTTGTATGAAAATAAATCTATTTAGCCAATATTTATACCCTGCTGCTGTGACGTGGTGTCCCCTCCCAGCTCTGCTGCCACCTCGATGTCCCCAGGGTGGGTGGTGTCCCCCAGGAGGTGGCTTGGTAGTCCCAGATACGGTGTGTCACCCTTGTCCCAGCAGCGGTGGGGACACTTGTGGCAGGCAGGGCCACCCATGAAGGACACGAGGCAGAGGGACACAGGACACAAGACAGAGGGACACAGGACACAGGGATGCAGGGATACAGGGACAATGGATACGAGGTTGTGGGGACACAAGGCCATGTGGACAGGAGGCCATGGGGACAGAGGGCTCTGGGGACACACAGCTGTGGGGATGCAGGATCACAGAGCCATGGCATGGGGACACACACGGGTCCATGAGGACACACAAGGGGACACCCACGAATCCATAGGGACTTGGATCCCTGGGAACACGCACACACAGATCCATAGGGACATGGGATCAATGGGGACACACACACGGACCATAGGGACACGGGTCCATGGAAAACCCATCGGGATTTGGGTCTGTTAGGACACACACGCATCCATAGGGATTTGGCTCCATGGGAACACGCACTCCAGGGTCCGTAGGGCTTTGGGATGATGGAAACACGCGAATCCACAGGGATTTGGCTCCATGGAAACGCCCCCCGCCCGCCGCCCCTCACGCAGTTCCCGCCTTCCCCCCAGGCCGGCCGGCAGCGGGCGGGGCTTGCTGCGGAGCCACGCCCCCTTCTCCGCCTTTTGACCCCTCCCTTCATTCCTATTGGCCGCCCTCTTCTCCGCGCCGCTCCCCATTGGCTGCCGGGCCGGGCGCGCGCCCGGACGCGGAAGTGCCGGGACCGGAGCGGCGGCGGAGACGGTGAGGGGAGGGGGGAAGGGGGATGGAGCTCAAACCTCGCTCAGAGCCTTGGGAATGGGGATTTATTCCCATAAATCGGGGCAAATGGGGAATATTTCGGTTTAAACAGCCGGGTTGCACTTGGGTTCGATGAGGACAAGGGTTTATCGCTGTGTTTCCGCGAGGAGAATGGTTCATTTGAGGGTTTTGGTGAGGAAATTAGTTAATTCTTGTTTATTTTCATGAGAAAAGCTGTTTATTCTTGGGTTTTGGCGAATAAAATTGTTTATTCTCTGGGTGTTTTTATAATGAGAAAAAGGGTCTATTCCGGGGTTTTGATGAGGAAAAGAAACTGCTTTTGTTTTTTTGAAAATGAGGAACAGGATTTATTTGTAGTTTTTGGTGAGGAAAATTTTGCGTTTTTCTTGGGGAAAAAAAAGTTCATTTTTGGCTTTTGAGGAAGAAAATTATTTCTTTATGTGCTTTTGAAGAGGAAAATTACTTATTCTTGGAGGATTTTGATGAGAAAAATGGTTTATTCTTGGGGTTTGTTGAATAAAATGTTTTATTCTTTCTTTTTGATGAGGAAAACTGATTGGTCGTGCGGGTTTTGTGATAAAAAGGTGTTTATTTTTTGCTTTTTATCAGGAAAATGGTTTGGTTTTGTGGTTTTGATGAGGGAAGTCGTTTATTCTGGAGCTTTCATTAGGAAAATGGGCTGGATGAGGAAAATTTATTCTTGGTAATTTTTATGAGAAAAACAGTTTATTCTTGGGGTTTTGGTTAATTAAATAGTTTATTTCGGGGAATTTCATCAGATAAATCAATTGCTTTTGCTCTTTTAGTAAGGTAAAGGGTTTATTTTTCTTTTTTATTTTATTTTATTCACCTTTCACGTTGAAACAGAAATTTTGGATCCTGATTTTCCATGGCACCATCAAAGGAGAGATAGGGAAGGGTAAAAAGTGAAATTTAACGAGCGGATTTTAATTACTACTGTCATTTAAATACTAGAATGTATTTAACTGGAATTCAACCGGAATTCTACCAGTTGAATTAAACTACTGGAATTTCAACTACAAGAATTTTCGGAATTTTAACTTAAAAATTCGGAATTTAATTTAAAAAAAAGTAAGCACCAAACTGTGTTTTGGCTGCCAAACGCTCGCGTTCCTTTTAATAAATTATATAATAAATAAATTTAATAAATTATATAATAAATAAATATTTGCTGGGAAAGCTGGAGATATTAATACCTGGAGAGGTGGTTTGCATCTGTTTTGCATATCCATGAGCTGTAGCCCTGCCGAGGAGCTGCGGCGCCGGAGCGGGAATCCCTTTTCCAAGGAATTTTTTAAAAAAAAGTTAAAAGGAGGATTGATCCTTTGCCCTCACTCCTCCGAGTAAGGAAAGAAAACGTGGAATTTAATGAGGCTGGACGGTGTTGGAACAGGTTGGACGAGCTGGAGCAGCCTCTCCATCCCTGGAATTATTCCAGGTGTGGTTGGATGGAGCTCGGAGCAACCTGGGAAATAGGAGAAGGTGTCCTTGCCCGTGGAATGAGATGATTTTTAAGGATCCTCCCAACCCAAACCATTCCATGTTTTTTTTTTTTTTTTGTACAACCTCATGCTGGGAGGGTTTAGTGGAGAAGGCAGAGCTGGACTTTCCCCATGGAAGCACAGTGAGGGAGCAGGGATGAGCAGGAATGCGGGAAACCGCGTTGGATGGAATTTTGAATCACCACGGGCGGGTGATTCAACACCTGGAAAAAAAAAGGGAGCAGGGAAGCTTTGGGAGCTGCTCAAACTCAGCTGGGCGAGGCTTTGACCGCGGGGTTGGATCCAGAACCTCTTCCAACCCCGGATTCTTGGGGGAATTCTGCTCCAAACCCTCCGTCGCCGTTGCCTCTCTCCCAACCCAGGGGGGAAATCCACCATGTCCAACCTCTGGCCTCCAGCAGCGGACGGGAATTGCTTCTACATCCTGACGGAGGACTGCGCCTACGGGAGCAAGTACTTCCAGGCCGGCCACTTGTGCTTCTGCAGCGAGAGGAGCTACCTGCGGAATTTTTCCGAGGAAGGGCCGCCGGCCTGCTTCCTGAAGGTGGTCATGCTGGACGACAGCTCCACGGTCACCATCAGCCTGGGGGTGCTGCAGCCCGTGCGCCAGGAGGCCGCCGGCTTCCTGCTGGCCGTGGGGAGCCACAGCGAGCGCTTGGATTTGTTCCTGGAGAGGCTGAGCCTGGAAGGGGCTCTGCGAGCCGTGCCGGGCCAGAAGGTGCTGGCGGAGGTGGAGCGGGAGCTTTTCCCGGCGGTCGTGCGCTACATCGGGAGCATCTACAAGCCCAGCCTGGCCGTGCTGACTCCGGTGTTTTTCGGGGTGGAGCTGCAGGTAAGGGGAATTCGCTCCCAAAGCAGCAAATTCCTCATTTTTTTTTCCCCCCCCCGTGAAATTTCCGTGCGTGACATCCCTTCCCGGCGTGTTTTTGCCTGAGGGAGCTGGGGCTGTTCAGCCTGGAGAAAAGGAGGCTCAGAGGTGATCTTATCACTCTCTACAGCTCCCTGGAGGGTGGCTGCAGCCAGCTGGGGGTTGGTCTCTTTCTCCAGGCAGCAATGGACAGAAGGAGAGGACACAGTCTCAAGCTGCACCAAGGGAAGCGTAGGTTGGATATTGGGAAAAAGTTTTTCACAGAAAGAGTGATAAATTATTGGAGTGGCCTGCTCGGGGTGGTGGTGGAGTCACCATCCCTGGATGTGTTTAAAAAAAGACTGGATGTGGCACTGGGTGCCGTGGTCTAGTTGAGGTGTTAGAGCATGGGTTGGACTTGATCTTGAAGGTCTCTTCCAACCCAGAGATTCTGTGGTTCTGTGTTTTCAGGGAGAGGGGGAAAACAGAGGGAGAAGCGACGGGTCCTACCACGGCACCGAGTACTTCAAGTGCAAGAGGAACTGCGGGGTCTTCCTGCCCTTCAGCAAAATCCGGTTTGTTCCCAGCGATGATGGGAAGCAGAAGCCAGGAAAACAGGGCACGGAGGAGGTGGTTCCCCCTGTGAAGGTGGGAGACGCCGTCAGCTTCTACGTGGACGAGATCCCCACCAAAGGAATTGCCATGGCAGTTTACAGGGAAGGGAGCCAGTGGTTCGTGAAGGTTTGCCCGGTAAGAGCAGCTTTTCCATGGATTTTTTTTAGGATTTTAAAGGAAAAAATCACGTTATGGTTGGGCATGAAAGAGAAGGAACATCCAAAAGGGGTGCGAGGTTCTGTGCAAACTTTCCAGGCTTGTTTAAAAAAAAAAAAAAAAAAATCCTTCGTATTCCAGTGTTTAGCTGATGGATTTTTCCCCAGCTGATGGATTTTTCACTCCTTTCAGGAAGAAGAAGGAACGACTGACATTTTCAGGGAAATCCCCATAGATTCTGTTGTGAAGGAGAGCTTGCAAAGTAGGTGATCTTCAGATGTGTCTCTCCCGATCCCATTCCGGGGGAATTCGGAATTTATTCCCTCTCTGCAGGGTACTGAGGAGCTGAAATTCCAATAAAACCTGCAGCTTGTCTTAATGGATCGGGAATTATGGAAAAAATCCCAAGTTCCACACAAAGCTAAAGCTGAATCCCATTTGTCAGGAAGGAGAGTCTGATGGTAGCAGAGAATTCCCTCAGGGAAGAGGCACCACTGGTTAAAAAGTCTTTAATTCACCTGTAAAAGATGGAGCAGGAGCTTCATCCTGGTGGGAACGGCTCAGGTGCCAGCAGCAATGGTGGGAATTGTCGGACAAGACAAGAAATCAGTAGAAAAATTAGGAAATAAACCCCCCCCTGCTGCCATTCCAGTAGTCTGGGAAGGGCTGGATTAGCTCCAGGGCCAGCGAGAGGTTGGAATGTGAAGCTTTGAGCAGGGAAACAAAGAGCAGGGTCATTCCCTCTCATCCTGTCAGACCAGCTTGGACACACTGGGAATTACACCTTGTCCCTGGTGCTCAGCTTCCTGCTTGTGTGTGTAGCCTGGAATTTTTCAAAACAGACCTGGAATTTAGATCCAGGGGATCGAAATTCCCACCTTCTCCTGATGTTTTGTGTCGCCCATCAGGTTTTTCCCCAACGTTCGACTCCGATGTGGGCTTTGGAAAACCAAACCCAACGAAACGAGAGATCAGCGAGGAGGGGGAAGGAGGGAATTCACCCCTGGAAGTGAATTCCATGGTCCAGATTACCTTGGACAAGGGGAATCAAGTTTCAGGAATCATCCGCTGGTTGGGCTACCTGCCCCAAATCCAGGACAAAATGGCCGGAGTTGAACTGGTGAGGATGGAAAGCTGGGAAGGGACCTGGGAATGCTGGTGGCAGTGGCTGAATATGGAGGGTGGAATTTTGGGATCCCCAGGTGCAGGATATCCAGGGGCTGGAATGGAGCTGGGAAGGGTCTGGAGCAGCTGGGAGGGCTCATCCTGGAGAAAAGGAGGCCCAGGGAGAACCTTCTGGATCCCTACAATGCCCTACAGGTGGGAATTGGGCTCTGCTCCCAGGGAACAAGGGACAGAGCAAGAGGAAACGGCCTCAAACTGCTCCAGTGGGTTGGATATTGGAAAAATTCCTTTATGGATGGGTTTGTCCAGCCCTATCACAGCTGCCAGGGGTGAGGTCCCCATCCCTGTGGATGTGGCACCTGGGGACACCATCTAGTGGTGGCCTCAGCAGCGCTGCATAGCTAGGCTCGATCCCAGATCTCTTTCCCAGCCGTAATTCCATAAATCCCAGAGCTCTCAGGCTCGTCTCTGGCGCTGTTTTCCCAGGATGAAGACAAGGGGGTCACAGCTGGAGAGTGGCTGGGCAGGTCCTACTTCCACTGCGCCCCGAAGCGCGGCCTCTTCGTCAGGCTGAACTCCTGCCAGCCCGACGTGCGCTTCCAGAGCTTTCCCGACTCTGAGCCACCCCTGGGGGATCACAGTGAGTCCTCTGGGAAGCAGGAAAACGGGGCTGGGATGGGAGAAGGATGTGGAAAAAAACCCCTGCGGGGCAGCGTTTCTTCCCTTTCTTCCGGTGTTGTTTTCTGGTGTTTATCCCACGCCACGTCTTTGGCTGGATTGACAGCTGGACTCAATCCCAGAAGTCTTTTCCATCCTAAACGATTCCTTAGGGAATGTCCCACAAGTCTGAAAGATTGTGAAAAATCCAGAAAAGCTGGATTGAGAAGCCACCTGAGGTCTGAGAGTTGCAGACTCACCTCGGACTTTTGAGGCATGGAGGGAGGGGCAGAGTTGACCCAGATGAGAAGGTGAAGGCAATTCCTTTTCTTGCAGGAAGACACGTTCTTCCAGAGGGTCCAGAGAGTTTTCCTCCCCTCAGGAACGAGGCAGCAGTCCGTGTTCTCCAAGGGCGGATGAAGGGCATCCAAGGCCATTGTAATTCCTGCTACATGGATGCAGCTCTCTTCAGGTGAGGACCTGCTTGGGTGGTGCAGGCTCCTTAAATGAATTGCTTTTTAAGTGAGCAAAGCTCCAAATGGCAGCACTTCCCTGGATTTCCAAGTTGGCTGGAAGTTTACCTGGTGTAGAGCAGGATGTAACTGTGTGGAGATGCAACTTCCAGGCTGCTTTTTGATCTCCTTCCCAAATCCAGCAGGTTTTTCCAGCCCTGAAGACCCCCTGTACCCCTGTGTCTGTCATTCAGGGTGCTGAGGGCTCGTAGCTTTCCGGATTTGGACTGTGCTGACTCTGTCCCTGGAAGTTCTGGCTGGAATCATTCCAAAGAATCCACCCCAGGAGGTCCCAACTTCCCTGCTTGGAGAGGAAAAGGCTCAGTGGTGCCCTTCCCTGGGCAGTTTTGGCTGCAAAGTAGGAATTCCCTTCTCCCTGAGCTGTTCCTTTGCTTCCTCCCAGTGTTCATTGTTCCAGATGTGCCTCACTGTGCAGATGTGCTTCCCTCACCTCCCTGTAATTCCATGCATGGATTGTTGGGCATCAAAGCCATCGACTGTCATCAGCCACCACATTTTCATTCCAGCCGTTGCTTCCCAGCCCTCAAACTCAAACCCATCCCACTCTTCCCACAGCCTCTTCTCCTGTACCTCTGTGCTGGACTCCATGCTCTTCATGCCCTTCCCACTGTGCGACAGGAATGTCCAGGGAATTCTGCGGGATGAGATTGTCAATCCCCTCCGGAGGTGAGTGTACGGAAAAACCCCGTGGGCAGCATTTCTTCCCTTTCTTCCAGTGTTGTTTTCCGGTGTTTATGGTATCCCCACGCCACATCTTTGGCTGGATTAACAGCTGGACTCAGTCCCAGAGGTCTTTTCCAGCCTAAACAATTCCTTAGGGAATGTCCCATAAGTCTGAAAGACCGGGAATTATGAAAAGCTGGATTGAGAAGCCACCTGAGGTCTGAGAGTTGCAGACTCACCTCGGACTTTTGAGGCATGGAGGGAGGGGCAGAGTTGACCCAGATGAGAAGGTGAAGGCAATTCCTTTTCTTGCAGGAAGACAAGTTCTTCCAGAGGGTCCAGAGAGTTTTCCTCCCCTCAGGAATGAGGCAGAATGCTGGAAGTTGTCCCATTTGCCTTCATTCCTTCCTTCCCTGTTGCCCTAAAGGAACCTGGCACTGAGGGAAACCTGGCAGCCACATCCAAAGGTGTTCAGGACAAGGAGGAATGGTTTTAAACTGACAGAGCAATGGATTGAGATGGGATATAGGGAAGGAATTTTCCATGTGAGGGGATGGAATGGAATTCCCAGAGAAGCTGTGGCTGCCCCATCCCTGGAAGTGTCCCAGACCAGATTGGACACGGCTTGGAGCAACCTGGTCTTGGTGGTGGCATCCCTGCCCACGGCAGGGGATTGAGCTGGATGAAGTTTAAGATCCCTTCCCAGCCCAGCCATTCCATGATTTCCCTCACCTGCAGCTGGTTGTTGTTCCCAGGACTGGCTTTGTCAGGGCCAGCAGCGTGATGCACCTGCGGGAGCAGCTGACGGACAAAGGCCAGTGCTCCAGCTTTACCAACGCTGAGAAAGGTGAGCAGCTCCCTGGGGCCTCTCCCCAGCTGCTTCCCTGTGTTTTGCCTCATCCAGGCACCAGCTGGCCACTTCCCTTCGTGCTGGCTCCCAGGAATGTGCTTTAATTAGGTGCTGATGTTAATTGATGTAAAAATGCACTTGTAAAATTCTTTCCGCTTTTAAATCTCTCTGTACCCTCAGAGCCCCTTCCAGTGCCTAAAGGGTGTCCAGGAGAGCTGGAGAGGGATTTTGGACAAGGGATGGGGGGACAGGGCACAGGGAATGGCTTTCCACTACCAGAGGGCAGGGACAGATGGGATATTGGGAAGGAATTCCTCCCTGTGAGGGTGATGAGGGGCTGGGATGGTATTCCCAGAGAAGCTGTGTCTACCCCATCCCTGGGATTGTCCAAGTCCAGGTTGGACAGGGCTTGGAGCAACCTGGGATAGTGGAAGATGTCCCTGCCCATGGAATGGGGCTGTAATTCCATCATCTTGAAGGTCCTTTCCCACCCAAACCATCCCGGATTTCACGGAAGTGCAATCTCTGAAGGCTGCTTGGCATTTTCCATGTTCCCTTTGGGATTTGTGCCTTAACCAAGTGCTCTCAGCCTTTATCCCAATTGTCCCCTGACCTGAAAGGGAAATTCCAGGTCCCTGGAATGCTGGCTCATGTTTATCTGGCAGCTCTTGGACGCAGTGGGACAAGGCAGTTCCTGGCGTGGCCTGATCCATCCTTTCCTCTCACTCTCCAGATCCTGAGGAGTTCCTCAACCTCATAATGCAGCAGATCCTGGGAATTGAGCCACTATTGAAACTCCAGTAAGTTTCCACAGCTGTGAGGGATACAATTCCCAAGGCCAGGCTCATTAATTTCCCACCTCAGAATCCCGGCGGGGGGGGCGTCACTTGTCCCTTTTCCACCAAAGTTTTTTGGAATCGCAGCTCTCGAGTTTCGCGCAGCTCCTTCTGCTTTCCCTTGGGAACAGACTCTGATCCTGCTTGTTGTGATCTTCCCATCCGGGCAAAGACACTTCTGAGCTCTCCCTGGAGGGTGTTGCCTTCAGAAATTTGGGATAAAACCCTTGTGCCATCCTCAGGGAGAGCCAGAACTGGTTTGAGAAAGGGGATGTCCGACTTTAGGGCAGATCCAGCAGCCTTCGGATGAATCTGGGATGTGTCCAGGCTGCCGAGCTGGCTCAGCTCCCACAGCCTCTCAAAACAGGCAGCCCGTGGATGCAGTCCCAGTGTTTTTGGGAACTCTACAAAGGGGATGAGAGGCTGGAGGAAGCCAAAAATAACTGTGCTGTTGGTGAGCACAGAAAGGGGATTGTTGGATCTCTGTGCCCCTTTGTGGAGCCGCCGCTGGAGCCGCGGATCGTGGAGTGCTGGGAAAGGCCGAGCACAAAGAGGACTCTGTGCTGCAGCTCCCCTGCACGGGGTCATCCCAAGGAAATCCTCTTCCCTGCTTTCTTTAGGGATAGTGGGAGATCTGCACACAGCTCACCTTGTGTTTGGTTTTTTGGGTGGGTTTTTTTAATTAGTCCTTCATCGAAGCGTCCGTTTGTCAATTTAAATACTAAATTATCTTTTAGATTTTTATCAAGGGGAAATGGAATTTTGCTTGTGGGATGTGCTGCTCCAAAGGGATAACGAGGCCAAAATTCCTACTTATCTCCAGCTCCCCTGGCATAAATTTGGAATTTTGGGGTGAAAAAAGTGCTTTGTGTTGCACCAAGCCACCCTCAGTGCCCAGGAGCCTCTCCCAGGACAAACCTTGGGAAAGTCCAGTTTTTGTGTCACCACATTCCCAATCCCATGAGCTCTCCTCGCAGGTCAGGAGGCCAGAAGGAGCAGGAGTGTTACTGCTACCAGATATTTATGGATAAACAGGAGGATTTGGTGGTTCCTGACGTGCAGCAGTTGGTGGAACGCTCCTTCCTGTCCTCGGATCTGAAGCTGGTGGAGGTGAGTCCAGTTGCCTTCTGCTTTTCTTGCTTCCCAAAATACCTCTGAGGCCTTGGATGTTTTATATCCAACACTGAATCCAGGCATGACTTAGGAAAAGGCCTCTGCTTTCCCTGTTTCCCTTTTGTCCTGTGAATAATGACAGCAGATTTAGAGAAAAATCTCTGGGATTTGGCTCTTCTGGCAGGGTGACTCCTTTCCCTTTATTTTTTTTTCCCAGATCCCATCTTGCTTCATTATCCAAATGCCACGTTTTGGGAAGGAATATAAAATGTTCAGCAAAATCATCCCTTCCCTGGAGCTGGATATAACAGACCTGCTGCTGGACAGTGAGTGATGGACGATGGGCTGTGAGCAACCAGCTCTGGGCTCTCTGGGGTGGGGATTCTTCTTCCAGTCCCAGTTTTGGCAGGACAAGCTGGATTTTAGGTGGGATCTGGAGGAGATGCTCCCTCTGAGCTCTGTTTTTTTCCCTGGCAGGTCCCAGGGAATGCTGCCTGTGTGGAGACGTTGCCACCCTGGAATGCTCGGAGTGTTTCAAGGACAAGGTGTTCGCAGCCACGGGCCTGAAGCAGTTCTGCAGCTCCTGCTCCAGACAGGTATTCCCAAAATCCACCTTGGAAGCTGTCAGAGGGGATGAACCCTCCCAAAATCCCCTCATTTCCCTGGATGTCCCTGCAGCTGCTCAGGCTGGGCAGGGAGCAGCCCTTTCCTGAGGGTCATTCCCACCAGGAGCCAGAGGCTGTGAACCCTCTGCTTACAGAGAGCCTGAATAATAATGGAATCACAGAAAAGCTTGGATTGGAAAGGACCTTGAAGCTCCTTCCAGTTCCACCCCCTGGATGCTGCTCACTATTCCAGGTTGCTCCAAGCTCTGTCCTACCTGACCTTGGACAATTCCAGGGATGGGACATCCAGAGCTTCCCTGGGCAACCTGTTCCATAAATGAGGTGTAATCCTGCAGGGACTGAGTGCTGATCCCTCCCTGCTGCCTCTCCATGAGCATTCCCAAAAGTTTCTGCCTCTTGGAGGGTGCCATGCTCCCATCCCAGGCAAGCAGGGAGCACGGGAATCACATCAGCAGGGAATAAATCGGGAATCTGAACCTCTGCCCCCTTCCTCCTGGCAGGCCAGGGCCAGTTCTGCCAGTGCCACCCTGTCCCCTCTCCTCAGGTTCACTCCCATCCGCGCCGCAAGGGCCACCAACCCCGGAGGCTGCACATTCCAGAGGAATTCCAGAGCTGGAGCGCCCGGGGCTGCCAGCAGCAGGTCCCCCGGGAGAAGCTGGAGCTGTTTGCAGTGCTCTGCATCGAGACCAGTCACTACGTGTCCTTCGTCAAGTACGGCCCTGGGAACCAGCACTGGATGTTCTTCGACAGCATGGCCGACCGGCACGGTGAGGGAATGGGAATGGGATGTGGGAATGGGATATGGGAAGCTGCCAGGGGCTGCTCAGTCCACCTTTCCCTCTCAAGCTCCCCTGTTCAGGCTTTTCTTTGGGTTTGGCTTTCCTTTGATGAGGTTCCGGAGGGGCCAAGCCAAAGCAGGTGGGAGTTTTGCCAGGTGCTTCCAGCTTCTTCTTGGTTGTGGTCAAACCAAGGGATTTGGGATCCCAAATCCCAGCTGGCTCAGCTTGTGGGCACAGACTGTTCTCCTGGCCTTGCCCACTGTGCTTTGATCACAGAATCATGGAATGGTTTGGGTTGGAAGGGACCTTGGAACTCACCCAGTTCCAACCCCTGCCATGGGCGCCTTCCACTATCCCAGATTGCTCCAAGCCCCATCCAACCTGGCCAGGGATCCAGGGGCTGCCACAGCTTCTCTAGGAATTTCACTCAAGCTCCTTTCCACCCTTACAAGGAAGAATTCCTTCCCAATATCCCATCTATCCCTGCCCTCTGGCAGTGGGAAGCCATTCCCTGTGTCCTGTCCCTCCGTATCTTGTCCCAAAATCCTTCTCCAGCTCTCCTGGAGCCCCTTTAGGTTGAGTGGTCTCCCCTCATCCGGCCTCTTCCAGTGCTTTTGGCCTCCACATCTCCCAGCCGAGGCTCTGCGTGACTCCTGAGCCTGCTGGGATCTGCTGGAGCTGTAGCAACTCCTCCCTTTGGGATTTGGTTTGGGACTTTTCTGCTCCTTTCCCCCTCAGGTGGCGAAAACGGCTTCAACATTCCCACGGTGACGCTGTGCCCGGAAGTGGCCAAGTACCTGGACTTGCCCCTGGCTGTGCTGGCCCTGGAGCAGCCTCGGGACATGGAGGGGGTGGCCAAACGCCTCTTTTGTGACGCCTACATGTACCTGTACCAGAGCAGGAGGATGGCACTTTACAAGTGACACCGCCCCCGGGCCGCTGTCACACGGAGCGACGTCGGGAACGGGAGCTCGGATCGTCCCAGGAGGTGGAAGCAGAATGAGTCTGGATGCTCTGAGCTGCCTCTTCTCGCCTCTCTTGGTGTCAAATTATCCAAATCGGGCTGGGTTTGTTAAATCCTGGCTTCATCCTGCGTTCCTTGGGGAACTTGGATTATTGATGCTCAAATTCCTTGTCGTTCCCCACATTCCACAATTCTCCCTCTCCGGGTGCTCTGCAGCCAGAGCGTCCCCAACATCCTTGTTTCCCTGCCATCCCTTCCCTCCAAAGCTGGGGACCAGCAGGCATCAAAACCCAAGGAATTATCCACAGGTTCACCAGGAAACCACAACCCTTCATATAAAACATCCCCACCTGGATTTGTGGAGCGAGGAAAATCGGGTCAGGATCGATTTTCCTCACCCGTGTCCCTCAATTCCCTGCACTTCTCTTATCCAGCACTAACTGGCACTTCCCCCCACCATCCCTTATTTCCAGTCATGGATATCCTGAGCTGAAGCTGTGCTTTAAAAATAGGCATTTTTCCAAGAACAAAACTGGAAGGAGGACGGGAGCAGAGGAGCAACATCTGGGCTCCTGGCTGCTTCCTCTTTTTGGCAAAATCCGCACAGGATTCGGTGTTCCAACCTCTCACTTTTAGCACTTTTTGTCCCATCTTTGCCTCCACTTCCGAGTTCTGGGGTCAAACACCAGAATTCCAAGGTCAAAAACTGGAAAAAAAAAAATTGAGCACTCTGGGATTTTCTGCAGGAGGGGTTAGTGTTTGGGTAGGAAGTGGTGTTCCTTAAATAAATTTGTCAGCTTGAGGGTTCTCTGCTATTAAGTGGGAAGTTGTACTGGAGTCAGTGGGGTGCCCAAATTCCACAAAAACCTCAAGGAAATCATCCAGGAGTCCCAGATGCACGGGTTTAACCCCATTCCTGCTCTTTTCCAACCCCCTCTTTAACGCAGAGTGGAGTAATTTTAGCAAAGCCTGGAACTTTGGATCGGTCCTGGTGGCTTGGGACACGTAGTTTGGGATCTTTCTGGCATTCCAGCAGGTCCTGGAGGGATTCTTTCCCTCTGATAGGTCACACCTGGAATACTGGCTCCAGTTTGGAGCTCCCCCAGTACAAGAGAGACAAAATCCAAGGAAAAACCACAGAGATGATGGACCTGGAGCATCTCCTATGAGGAGAGGCTGAGGGAGCTGGGATTGCCCAGCCTGGAGAAGAAAAGGTTCAGGAAATCTCCTCAATATCCATAAATACCTGAGGAGAAAGTGCAATGACACCCAAGGAGCTTCTCTGCCCACCAAAATGGTTCCTAAACATCAGGGATCACATCCATGGGGGTGACAAATGCTGGCACAGGTCACTCTCCTTGTTCTTCATTCCTCCTCTCCCAAAAACTCAGGAAAATCTCTACTCAGGTACAATGGACTCCTTATCTTTGGTGCTTTGCTTAAAAAAAAAATTAATTTATAGCAAACTGGATTTCCTGGAGTTTTGTTTTTTCCTGTCTTAAAATGGGATACAATGCTGTTGGAATTCCCAGAAATACGGGACCATCAGGCTTCGTTAAGCTGTTAATTATTTTCTTCCCTGTAATTTCTGCCAAGATCCAAACCATGGAGAGGAGGGCGGACAGAAAAGCCACAGGTTTGATCCCTGGGGATTTCCCTCTCACCTTCCCATTGCCAATGGAGCTCCAAAGGGTTTTTCACTGGAATTAGGGTCGGAGCCGTGGTGGGAAAAGGCCTTTGTTTATTTTTTGCTTAGTTGGAAGCTCAGTGTGGGTTAGAGCCACGTTTCCTGTGGGGAACAGGGGCTGGAGAGTGCAGGTGGCAACCTGGAGCTGGGATCAACCTGGAACCAGCATCTACCTGGACCCGGGATCATCCTGGAGCCGGCCTCCACATCCCAGAATGGAATTTGGCCAGAATGGGAAGAGTTGGAATGTGGCCACAAAGGAGCTCAGAATTGCCAAAGCATAGAGAGCCTGCCATGGGCATCCCATGGGTGTCCCGTGTCACCTTTCTGGTGGCACCCCAGGCTTTGTTCCAGTGCCACCGAGGAGCTTCAGGATGGGGAACCACCACAGAGGGGACAGGAGTGGCAGGGCCACCAAGAAAAGGCACAAGAGTGGCAGGCCCACCAAGATAAGGCACAAGGCTGGCAGGGCCACCAAATTGGGCACAGGAGTGGCAGGGCCACCAAGAAAAGGCACAAGACTGGCAGGGCCACTAAGTTGGGCACAGGAGTGGCAGGGCCACCAAGAAAAGGCACAAGACTGGCAGGGCCACCAAGTTGGGCACAGGAGTGGCAGGGCCACCAAGATAAGGCACAAGACTGGCAGGGCCACCAAATTGGGCACAGGAGTGGCAGGGCCACCAAGGAAGGCACAAGGCTGGCAGGGCCACCAAGATAAGGCACAAGGTTGGTGGGGCCACCAAGTTGGGCACAGGACTGTCACTTCCAGAGGACCCAGGGACAGCTCTGCCTTCCCCATCCCTGTGTTCCCAGCTTCCCTACTGGGACCCCAGGGCGCTCTCCCAGTCCCTGCAGGTTCCTCAGGTTGGCACCAGGCGGCGGAAAGGTCTAAATTAGAGACGTTAACTCCTAACGAGGCGCCCGGGCTTCCCAAAAAAAGCGCGGAGCAGCAGCCGCGGATGAGCAGGGAGCCCCTCAGTGGCTGCCCTGCCGCAGCTCCAGGAAGAGCCGGTGCAGCCGTTCCGTCACGGCCACCTGGGAACGGGAACAAGAGGGGTCAGGGGGGAAGCTCTGGCTTTGCTCAGGCCACCAGATCCAGCGGCATTCCCGGGTGTGGGACGTGGGAAGCGCCGGACGTACCGGGTAGGGCTGCGGCTCGCGGAGCCGGCGGTGAGCGGGGCTGAGCAGGTTGAGGGACGCCTGGGCGTGGGTCCTCACCTCGGGCAGGCTGGGCAGGGGCTCACACACCTGCAAGGGACGGAGATCCACGTGGGAAGGTCCACGTGGGAAAGCCAGCACCAATCCCAAGGAGCCGCCGCGCCCCGGGTTGGCACCGGAGCTGTTGGCACATCTCAGAAGCCACCAGCGTGGAAGAGGAGACCTCCCAGGAGGTGGGACCAGCCCTGACCTGGCCATCCCTGAAGTAGGTGCGATGGAGGGGCTCCACGGTGGTGGGAATGACCCTGGTGGTCTCCCCAAGCTGCCCCAGGACACGGATCCCCAGCTCCTGCCCCGCGCTGGGCGACGGCTCCTCTTCCAGGGCCATGAGGTCCATGAAGGGGTGACCTGCCAGGAGGACGTCAGGGAGAGAGTTACGGAGCAGGAGATTTCTCCCAGGGCTCTGGGAAGGGTCTCCAGGCTCACCAGCAGCGTCGTAGAGCCGATAGATGGCCTTCATCCCCGGGATGGTCATCTTCTCCTCATCCTCCGTGAGCTTCAGGCACGGGGAGCCATTGACCTCCACCAGCTGTGGGAGAAGGGAAGGGAACCTGTGACCCCTCTGGGGAGGCCACTGATGCAAATCAGAGGAAAAAAGACAATTAAAGAACCCTAGAACGGCCCCAAAGTTGGGCATTCTGCCTCCTCCTGCCTGTGGAGAACTTGGGGCTTCTGGTGGGCAAAGAATTGGCCGTGACCCAGCGCTGGCACCCAGAACTTCCCCGTGTCCTGGGCTGATCCCACAGCGTGGGCAGCAGGAGAGGGGGAATTCTGCCCCTCTGCCCTGCTCAGGTGAGACCCCACCTGCAGAGCTGCTCCAGCCCTGGGGTCCAACACCAGGAGAACATGGAGCAGGTCCAGAGGAGGCCACGGAGAAGCCTCAGGAGCTGGAGCTCCTCTGCTCTGGAGCCAGGTTGGGAGAGCTGGGAATGTCCAACCTGGAAAAGGCTCCAGGGAGAGTTCAGAGCCTTTCCAGTGCCTGAAGGAGCTCCAGGAGAGCTGGAGAGGGACTTTGGAAGACGGATGGAGTGCCAGGACAGAGGGAATAGCTTCCCGCTGCCAGAACGCAGGACTGGGAAGGAATTCCACCCTGAGAGAGTGGTGAGGGGCTGGAATGGAATTCCCAGAGAATCTGTGGCTGCCCCATCCCTGAAAGTGTCCAAGTCCAGGTTGGACAGGGCTTGGAGCAGCCTGGGATAGTGGAAGGTGTCCCTGCCCACGGTGGGGGAGGACCTTCAAAAATCCCTTCCAAGGCAAATTCTTCCGTGACTCTGTGACTCCAGTGGGGCTGGATGGCCATGGAGCAGGCGTGGACCACCTGGAAGCGGCTCAGCGAGGTCTGGGATATTTGGGATTTAGGCTGCCACCTGTACCTTGTAGACACAGCCCAGCGATGGCTGCAGGGGACACGTCACCAGGTTGGTCCCGATGCCGATCATGTCGATCTCGCTGCCCTGAGGAGGCAGAGAAGACCGAGGCCATCAACACCCCCGCCCTGCCAGCACCAGGGACAGCCCAGGTGACACCTCAGCCCCACTGCCAGCACCACCCAGGTGACATCCCAGCCCTGCCAGCAGCAGGGACAGCCCAGGTGACACCCCAGCCCTGCCAGCAGGTTCCTCACCTCCCTCCTGAACTCCTCCAGGCTCTGCTCGCTGATGTCGTTGCTGACGGCGATGGGGATGGCCCCAAACCAGGGCACGTGGAAGCTGCAAGGAGCAGGATTTGGGAGGATCCATGGATCCACCCGCAGCACCCGGAGCCGTGAGGGCTCCCAGATCCTGGCAGGGTGAGGGGCTGGGCGCAGGTGAGATGAGGGGGATCAGTGACATCCATCCCAGGGCTGGCGTGGGACTCACTGAGCTCCGCAGGCTCGGAACACTGCCCGGATTTCCTTGGATTGCTGGGCCAGGTCCCCGCTGTCCAGGCGCACTCCGATGGCCTGGTATCCCAGCTGGTGCAGCGCCAAGGCCACGGCACAGAAATTGGGCAAACCACTCCTGGCACGGGCAAGGAAAGAGTTAATGACAGGTGGGACACGGGTGGATCCAGCAGCTTTTCCAGGCCCTGTGCCCAGCCAAAATTCCCACTTCAAGGCCACCGAGGAGGAGGGGCACATCCATGCCCTGTGCCATGGTGGTGAAGTTCTGGAGTCCTCACCTCCTGACACAGTAGGTGTCCAGCAATCCCTGGAAGTCGCAGGGGAAGGTGACAGCGTAGGACACGAAGGCGGCCAGCTCGCCCTGGTTGGCCTTGCTGGGAGGGGTCTGGAGCAGGTCACAAACGCGCTGCAGCCAGGACACGGCCAGGCCTGCCAGGTCCACGGGATCTCCTCCGGCCCGAGGCGGCAGGTCCTGCCAGGGGGAGGTGGAATTTGCACAGCCCGTGGCATTATCCAAGGTGCCAGGAGTGTGGGAATGGGTGGGATGTTCCATTCCACATCCATCCCGCTCTAATCCCTGTCTGCATTCCCATTCCCATCCCGTCCATAACTCATCCCTTTCCATTCCCCACCACTATCCACATCCTCATTCCCATCCCATCTCCTTCTCACCCCCATCCCTACCACATCCCTATCCCATCTCCATTCTATCTCCTTCCATCCCTAACTCCATACAAACCCCATCCCCATCCCACTTCCCTCTGCCCATCCCTATCCCCATCCCAACCACACCCATATCCCATCTTCCTCCACATCCCACCCCCAACGCCATCCGACCCCCAGCCCTATCCCATCCCAACCTGCTCCCATCTCCATTCTTATCCCCCTCTACATCCCACCCTCACCTGCACTCCCATCCCTGTCCTCATCCCACCCCCACCCAATATTCATTCCCATCCCAACCCATTCCCATTCCCATCTCCATTCCCCATCCCATCCCATCCCCATCCCATTCTCATTCCCATCCCATTCCATTCCCATTGCCATTCCATTCCCATTCTCATTCCCATTCCATTCCCATCCCATTCTCATTTCCATTTCCTTACCATTCCCCTTCCCCTTCCCATTCTCATTCCCATCCCATCCCCATCCCATTCCCATCCCCATCCCATTCTCATTCCATCCCCATTCCATCCCATCTCATTCTCATTCCCATTTCCTTCCCCTTCCCCTTCCCATCCCATCCCATCCCATCCCATCCCATCCCCATCCCATTCCCATCCCATTCTCATTCCATCCCCATTCCATCCCATCTCATTCTCATTCCCATTTCCTTCCCATCCCCATCCCCAATTCCATCCCCATTCCCATCCTATTCCCATCCCCATCCCATCCCCATTCCATCCCATCTCATTCTCATTCCCATTTCCTTCCCCTTCCCATTCTCATCCCATCCCATCCCATCCCCATTCCATTCCTGCAGCGCGATTTTATTTCTACACATTCCCATCCCATGCCCATTCCCATTCCATCCCCATCCCCATCCCCATCCCATTCCATCTCATTCCCCTTCCCCTTCCCATCCCCATCCCCATTCCCATCCCCATCCCATCCCCATCCCCATTCCCATCCCCATTCCATCCCATCCCATTCTCATTCCCATACTATTCCATTCCCATCCCATCCCATTCCCATCCCCATTCCCCACTCCCATTCCCACCCCAGGCACGGCTCACCCGTGGCTGCACCTCCTCCAGGCCCCTGAAGGACATGACGAAGGAGTGGGCGATGGTGCCGCGCACGGGGATCCCGTAGAGTTTTCCCGCCAGGATGTTGCTGGTGCAGTCGAAGCCTGCCAGGAGGGACGAGGGGGACGCCCAGGTGACGGCAGGGCCGCGGCGGCACCGGGCGCCGCGGGGCGGGACTCACCCCCGATGTAGGAATACTTGGAAGCCGAGAGGGCTCCGTCCGGCCCCTGCGCGCGGCGGAGCCCCATCTCCATCAGCTTCACGTCCGGGCCGGCCAGGAGACGGAATCTGGCGGCGTTGGTGGCCACCAGGCTGGGGGGGACAAAGGGGACAGGTCACACAGAGCCAGCACAGCCAAGGGGAAGGGGCTCCGGGACACTCCGTGCTTGGACGAGGCAGGGATCACCACGGGATTCAGTGGTGGAGCTGACCAAGGGGACTTGGGGACCCTTCCCACTTGGACAAGGCAGGGATCACCATGGGATTCAGTGGTGGAGCTGACCAAGGGGACTTGGGGACCCTTCCCGCTTGGATGAGGCAGGGATCACCATGGGATTCAGTGGTGGAGCTGACCAAGGGGACTTGGGGACCCTTCCCGCTTGGACAAGGCAGGGATCACCACGGGATTCAGTGGTGGAGCTGACCAAGGGGACTTGGGGACCCTTCCCGCTTGGACAAGGCAGGGATCACCACGGGATTCAGTGGTGGAGCTGACCAAGGGGACTTGGGGACCCTTCCCGCTTGGACAAGGCAGGGATCACCATGGGATTCAGCGGTGGAGCTGACCAAGGGGACTTGGGGACCCTTCCCGCTTGGACGAGGCAGGGATCACCACGGGATTCAGTGGTGGAGCTGACCAAGGGGACTTGGGGACCCTTCCCGCTTGGACGAGGCAGGGATCACCATGGGATTCAGTGGTGGAGCTGACCAAGGGGACTTGGGGACCCTTCCCGCTTGGACAAGGCAGGGATCACCACGGGATTCAGTGGTGGAGCTGACCAAGGGGACTTGGGGGACAGGGAGATCCTAAGGGTGACCTGTGGGGCACCAGGATGTCTCTCAGGAGAACCCAGGGGACAGGGAGACCCTACCACAGGGTAGGCTGGACATGGAAAGCCCTCAGGAAAACTTGGGGGGGGGACACTGGGACACCCTCCAGTAGTTAAATTGAACTGGCAGAATTCCAGCAGTTAAATTCCAGCAGGGGACTTGTGGGATCATGGTACCCCCCAAGACTGGGGTGTCCCCGACCTCACATCTCCCTCTGGATTGGGAGGTGCTGCACTCCCTTCCCTGCCCCTCTCCAGCTTCCAGGGGCTTTGGGATCATCCCCATCCCAAAATACCTGGCGTAGTTGACCAGGCACAGCAAGGTGGTCTCCAGCAGCTGCACCACCAGGAGCGGCCCCTTCACCTGCAGGAACGGCACCTGTGGGAACAGCAGTGACATCCCGGTCCCTCTGGAGCAGGGAGGAGCTGAGAAAGGCAGGAAGGGGGGTCCAGGGGATCCCAGGGTCAAGGAAAAGGGAAGGCCTGGGAGAGGTGGGATGGTCAGGAAAGGGGTTGCAGGGGGATATTGGCGAAAGAAAAGGGGATTCCAGTGCCAGGGAAGGGGGTGCAGGGAGATCATACTGCCCAGGAATGAGGGTCCAGATTGTCCCTGTGCCCAGGAAAGGGGTTCCAGGGGTTCCCGGTGTGAAGGAAAAGGGAGGGTCACAGCGTGGGGACACACAGGATGGCCAGGACAGGGGTTCAAGGGGTCCATGGTGTTGAGGAAAGGGGGAGGGGTTGGGAAGGCAGGAATGGGGGTCCCAGGGTCAGGGAAAAGGAGAGTGTTGGGAAAAGCAGGACTGGAGTTCCAGGTTCAAGGGAAAAGGGGAGTTCTGGGAGCTGGGAGAGGTGGGATGGTCAGGAAAGAAGACGGAGAGGGGTCCCACCCTGGGAAAGACGACGGAGCCCTCGGGAATGGCGGTGACGGTCACCTCGGAGGCGTCCAGGGTGGCCAGGTAGTCAAAGAAGGCGTCGTCTGTGGTGCTGGGCAGGACAGAGCGCAGGTACGCGACATCTGTGGGGACAGCGCGGTGACACACCGGGGGTGAGGGACACAGGGGCAGGAGGGAGGGGACACCGAGCCTCCCATGGACGGGTGGGTGACAGCAGGTGGGTGACAGCACCCCCAGCACGGAGGGAGACAGGGTGGGGTGGCCCACGTCCCCTCTGAGGGACATCTCTGGAGGGTGTCCCAGCGTCCCCCCTCGGGGCTCTTTGTGTCCATCCCTGTGTCCCCTGAAGGGTCTCCCTGTCCCCCAAGGCCCTCTGAGAGATGCTCCTGTCCCTTTATGAGTTGTCCTGATCCCCTGCAGTCCCCCAGGGGGGTTCCCCTGTCCCCCAAGTCGCCCTCAAATGCTGTCCCCTCTCCCCCACCGCAGGTCCCCAGTCCCCCAGGTCCCTCTGAGAGACCTCCCTGCCCCACTCAAGTCCTCCTGAGGGATTCCCCTGTCCTCCCCAAGTCCCCCTGGGGGTTTCCCATCCCCAAATCACTCTGGGAGATGTCTCTGTCCCCCTTAAGTCCCCCTGAAACGTCCCCAGACACCCCTGGATGCAGTCCCATCCCTTACAAGCCTCCTTGAGTTGTTCCCCCATCCGCCCCCGGGGGGAATTTCCCCTCTTCCCCCGCATCCCTCCCACCGCTCGCCGCTGTCCCTTCCCCATCCTCTACCCTGTCCCCTCCTGTCCCCTGGAGCTGTTCCAAAGCCTCCCTGGGAAGGTTCCCTTCTCCCTCTCCCACCACCGCTCCCCAAAACGCTTCTCCCGCCACTTCCTCATCCTCCCCCTCCTGTTCCCGCTGTCCCGCTGAGTTCTTCCCCTCTCCCTCCCTCCCCACAACGCTTCTCCCGTCCCTTCCTCGTCCTCTCCTCTGTCCCACCCTGCCCCCTGGAGTTGTCCCGCTGTCCCTCTAAGTCCCACTGGGACGGGTCCCCAATCCTCCCTTTACCACCCCGTCTCTCCCCCTCTCGTCCCCCCCCGGTGTCCCTCTCCTGTCCCCCGCGCTGTCACCACGCACCGGCGGCGGAGAAGCGGAAGGCTCGGAGCCCCCGCAGCCCCTCGGCCAGGCCGGCCCCGAGCGCGAAGGAGCCGCGGAAGGGCGGGCGGCGGAAGAAGAGCTCGGCGGCGGCCGGGGCGCGGTGCCGCCCGGCCCGCCAGTGCCCGTAGGCCATGGACACCTGGTACAGGTCGGCCAGCGGCGCCATGGCGGGGCGGGGACAACGGCGACAGGGGAGGGGACACGGGGAGGAACCGGGGAAAGAGCAGGGATACGGAAGCACAAGGGACAGACGGGGGTGGCAGCGCGAAGAGGACAGGGCTGGCGGCACAGCTGGACACGCAGAGCGCAGATGTGGCAGCACAAAGGGGACACCGGGATAGCAGCTGAGGGAGGATACAGCGACAGTGGGACACGGGGGACAACGGGGACAGGGGAGGGGACACGGGGAGGGACCGGGGAGGAGCGGGGAAAGAGCAGGGAGACGGAAGCAGGGGTGGCAGCACAAGGGACAGAGGGGGGTGGCAGCGCGAAGAGGACAGGGCTGGCGACACAGCTGGACACGCAGAGCGCAGATGTGGCAGCACAAGGGGGACACCGGGATAGCAGCTGAGGGAGGATACAGCGACAGTGGGACACGGGGGACAACGGGGACAGGGCGCCAGGGATGGCAACACGCGGGGGACACAGAGATGGTGACAAAGGAGACACGGGACAGAGACGGCAACACACGGGTGGCACTAGGATGGCGACAGACGCAGGACACTGGGCACAGGGATGGTGGCACACAGGGGACAGGGATGGGGTGGCCCATGGGGGACACAGGGGTGGTGACACGACAGAAATGGGACACAGAGGGGACACGTGGCACCGGCACCAGCAGGGATTCAGGTGGCAGCGGAGGGGACAAGTGGCACTCCCAGCACTGCTCTGGGGGTGGCAGGACCCTGCGAGGGACACGTGTCACACATGGAGTCACTGGCCCCGCCAGGACAACGGACAGCCTTGCAGCACAATCCCATGGAGCTTCCCGTGGCCCTTGGTGGCCCCAGACCTTGGACTCTGGCCCTGGGACAGGCCTCGTGTTCCCAAAGTCAGGAATGTCACCTGTCACCTCGCCAGGCCATACTCAGCTTAAGTGACCTGTGCAGGCAGGCAGTGGGAAAAGAGGGATGAAATCCACCCCAAACCAGCAATTCCTGGGTGCTTCCTGGTTTTTCATCCTGTTTTTTTTGTAGGGAATGACTGGGGTCTCTAAACCTTGGGAAAGGTGACTGGAAACACCCCGAGACCTTCATTCCAGCCCCAAAATTCAGATCTTGAGATCTTTCTTTCCATGAAAGATGGGGAAACCATGGAATGGTTTAGGTTGGAAGAGACCTTAAACATCTCTCATTCCAATCCCCTGCAGTGCACAGTGACGCCTTCCACTAGCCCAGGTTGCTCAAATATCCCAAAATCTCCCATGAAATCCCTCTGGAGAAGCTGCACCAGAGGGAAAAACCCCACAACCCCAGGTGCACTCCCAATGTTTCTTTATTAATTCCGGGTTCAGAGGACGGGGGGATACAGTTTTTCCTTCTAAATCTTGTTAAATGCAGCAATGTCCACGCTCTGCACCTGGAAGGGGACAAAAGCCGGAGTCATCCAGGTGTTTCCCAGGAAAACACCACCTGAGTTAAGGGTTCCAGGCCCTTCCCACCTCCCGTTCCAAGACTTACGTAGTCCTCAAACTTGGTGATCTCCTCCTCCAGGATGTCTGTCCCGACTTTCTCGTCCTCCACCACGCACTGGATTTGGAGTTTCTTGATGCCGTATCCGACTGGGACCAGTTTGGAGGCTCCCCAGACCAACCCGTCCATGTGGATGGACCGGACACACTCCTCCATCTTGGCCATGTCGGTCTCGTCATCCCACTGGAAAAGTGGGAATTGGGGAGGTTTTAAGTGTTTTCCCTGGGGATCAGCAGCGGCTCCAAGGGGTACCCACTAGGTGACACCTCTGGGAATGTCACAACTGATCCTTTCTTGGCTGGAGAAGGCTCCAGAAGATCTTGGAGCCCCTTCCAGTGCCTCAAAGGGATCCAAGAGAGCTGGAGAGGGACTTTTGGACAAAGATGGAATGACAGGACAAGGGGAATGGTTTTAAACTGGAATAGAGTGAGATTAGATGGGGTATTGGGAAGAAATTCCTCGCTGGGAGGCTGGTGAGGCCGTGGAATGGAATTCCCAGAGAAGCTGTGGCTGCCCCATCCCTGGAAGTGTCCAAAGCCAGGCTGGAGCAACCCGGGACAGCGCAAAGTGTCCCTGCTTATGGAATGAGATGGGATTTCAGCTCCCATCCACCCAAACCCACTCCGGGCTTCTACATCAACAAACCCCACCAAAGTTCCGAGCCCTCGTCTGGAATTCCCAAAGGTGCCACCACCACCGTCCAACCCGGACGAGAGGAGATTCCCAAAAAGCCTCACTCCCAAGAGCTCCTCCTGAATCCCGAACGCCGCTCACCGGCTTCACATCCAGCAGGATGGAAGACTTGGCGATGAGCCCCGGCTTCTTGGCCTTCTTCTCGGCGTACTGCCGGAGCCGCTCTTCCCGGACCTTGGCAGCTTCCTGGTCCTCCTCCTCGTCGTCGCTCCCAAAAAGGTCGATGTCGTCGTCCTCATCGTCCTCGGCAGCAGCCGGCTCGGCTCTCTTGGCAGGGAGCTCCACTTTTTTGGAGGGAACGCTGAAAGGTTCCACTTTCTTCACCAGATCCGAGGGGTTTTTAAGGGGAAAAAGAGGGAGAAGATTAAGCTGGAGCTGGAGCAGCCACAAAGAAGCTCAGGGGGATGGGAATCTCCACGGCTCAGGACGCTGAGCGATCCCCGCGCTGTGGGTTGTCTTGGGATTATGGAACCAAAAATGTGTATTCTGTTTCATCTGCTGAAAGCAGTTGGGGAGATGTTCTTCTTTATCTCTTGTAACTCTGGGAGGAGGGGGGCAGGTGCCTTTTGATAATGGGCCAGCTGTTAAAACCAGGTGGGGCAGTGTTTCTTATCTCTTTCACCACCTGTCCTCCCTCCAGGGGAATATTTTCTGCTAATGGGCCATTAAGACACCCCTAAAAATCACACATCCCCAGACTTACTCTCCCCGAAGCAGAACATCCACATTTCATCATCCCATTGTGAGATGCTCCACCCAGTGGGGGGAGCCAACCATTCCTACCTGGATAAAAACTCAGATGTAGGAACAGAAGGTGTCTGGCTTCACCCGATTCCTGGAGGAAAACTGAACCCCTTCTCACTGGACCCTTCTCACCATCACTGGACCCTTTTCTACAGGATCATCTCTACTCCAACAGAACCACATCTGCCACTCCAGGAGGACTCACTTTTGGACTGCTTCCAACACCCTGACCAACAGGGTGTCAGGTTGTAGCTCTGACTCTGTCAGGGTTCTCCAAAATTGTTGTTGTTTGTTTGCTTGTTTGGTTGGGCGGTTTTGTTTTCTACTACATTTCTATTGTTAATATTCCTAGTAAAGAACTGTTATTCCTATTCCCAAATCTTTGCCTGAAAGCCCTTCATTGCAAAATCATAATTTGGTGGGGGGTGAGGGGTTTACATTTTGTATTCTAAGGGAAACTCCAGCTTTCCCTGGCGGATACCTGTCTTTCCAAACCACGACAGGGGTTTATATGGATTTATCAAAAAACAGGACGTTTGCCCACAGGGATCTTTTGGTTATAATTCCTAGAGAAAAAAATCCAGGTGGTTTTTTTTTTTTTTTTTTTTCTCAAGGCTCACCTGGGTGGGAGGAACAGCTGAGGGCTGGTGGGAAGTTGAGGATTTCTCCAGAGCGTTCAGGCGGCTTTCCAGCTTGAAAATGGCCGTCTGGAGGTCTGCAACAACTGGAAAAAGGAGGGAAAAATGACTTCAAATTCCCAGTTACATGTCAGGTCTCCCGGCCAGGACAAGGAATTCTCCCACTCACCACTGCGGAGGTTCTGGTTTTCCGCTTCCAGGTGGGAAATTCGGGACAGGAGCTCATTTTGGTCACCAGCAGGTCCAGGGGAGGCTGTGCTTGAGCTCTGCAAGGAGGAGAAACGGGATGAAATCGAGTTGTTTCCCCTCCTCCCTAGAAATCCATGAAGCAAAGCAGAGTCATGTCCTCAGGGAGGGAGGAAGTTCAGCAGCTGAACTAAAACCAAGGATATTTTCTCTAAATTAGGGTAGAAACTAATGGAGCGGCTCTGTAAAATGGAAGCGTGGACTAAATCCTGAGGAATTTCAGCTGGCACCAAGGAGCGAAGGATAAAATCACTCCTCCCACTCTCAGATCCCAAAATGCCACCAAAACCACATTAAAATTTATGTAAAACTTCACGCCAAGCCCCTTAAAAATCTTGGAGTCCCTTGGTCTCCTCTCCCAACCCTCTGAGGGACAGGAATGACCTTCCTAAGGTAACACTGGGAGAGCTGGAAAGATCCCAGGAATTCTACACTCCCACCTTCCCCAGCCCAGCCTTTCATTCCTCTCCTAACAATTTCAATCTGCTTTAACACATCCTGAGGGAACAATTATTCCAACTCTGGCTTACAATGGATTTTTTTGACAGCAAAAAAAAAAAAAAAGAGTTTTATTTTTTTTTTTAATGTTAAGGACGTTCCTTATCCATCAATTCCAGGCAGCAAAGGGAAAGAAAATAACAGGATTTGCCCTTGAATTGTCATTTCTCAGTGAAAAGGAGAGAGAATAATTTATTCTCTTTCATTCCAAAGTGGAATCTCAGCAGTCACCTAAGATGGAAAGAGGGAAAAGCGGGGATAAGATGAAGAATACGAGGCACAAGGAAAGGTCTGAATCATGGAATGGTTTGGGTTGGAAGGGGTTTTAAGGATCATCCAGACCAACACATCCCACTGTATCCCAAGCCCTGTCCAACCTGGCCTTGGACACCTCCAGGGATGAGGCTGGGAAATATCAGAGGGGCAGGGAAAAAAATCCCATCTCCGATGCCGCAGCTGTGGATTCAGGCTCAGGAAGGCGAGTGCAGATCCCTGGGACACGGAGCTGGGACAACTCCCTGCTGCCAGATCCCACCATCCAGGTTTATCCCAGCGCCAAAAAGGACAAACCCTGAGGAAGGAGAACTCGCTCCAGCCTCGTCCCACCAAATCCTCTCCCGTTTTTCCACAGGCTCCGATCCACGCGGGGCTGACTTACAGCGGAGCGTCCCGACTGTTTCTTGGGACGGGCACAAGGAGCCTCCTTGCTCCGAGCGGGCGTCTTCTGCTGCGGGATGGGAAAAGTTTGGGAAAAGATGGGAAAAGGCAGCTCCAGAGGGGAACTCAAGCACGGGGAGGAAGAGCTGCATGCAAGGGGAAGTGGTTATGGAGCGGTGGGAAGCAGCCTGGCACTGCACACAAACGTTCCCCCAGGAATTCTGGGGTCTCCTCTGTGAGCTCATGCAGCGCTGTGGGCTCATCACACCATGCCAGCCCTGATGCTCCAAGGATGGAAATTCACGGAATTACGGAGGTGGGGAAACTCCTCTGAGCCCATGGAGTCCAACAGTTCCCCCTCCAAGGCCACCACTGAGCGCATCCCCAAGCGCCACATCCACGGGGATCTTAAATCCCTGCAGGGATGGGGAGTCCACCTCTGTGCCAGGGCTGGACAGCCCTTTCCACGAGGAATTTTCCTAATATTCCAGCTAAATTTCCTCTCTGGTGGTTTCCTCTCATCCTGTCCCCTCATTCCTTGGGAGCAGATCCTGATTTCTCACTTGGGAATCCTGTTAAGGATTTGTGGAAGTGAGAAGATCCCCCCTGAACCTCCTCTTTTTTTTTTCTTTCTTTTCCAGGCTGAGCCCTCCCAGCTCCCACAGCTGCTCCTGGTGCTCCAAACCTTTCCCAATCCATTCCCTCTCCTGGAAACACTCCAGCCCCTCAAGGTCCTCCTTGTCAGGAGGGCCCAAAACTGATCCCAGGACTGGAGGTGCCCCAGCAGTGCCAGCACAGGGAGAGGAGATTTCTCTTCCCTGTCAATAATAATTCCTCAAAATAAAAAGAGGGAAGAGCATTGGAAGAGCAAGGGATACCTGTCCCAAGCTGAAGCAATCAAGAGATCTTAATTGGAACCCGTAAAACAATGCAAGAGGCACAACCATGTCCTCAAATCCTCAAAAATTATGGAAAAATTGCCTTTATGAGACTGTGGGATCTTCCCTGAGGATGCTCCAAGCTTTTGGAATGTGGACACCACACCTCCATTACAGCACACTAAAACCATTCCCTCTTCCAACTTCCAGCTCCACACAAGCATCCGTGAATTTTATCAGGGATAACAATTCAAAATTCCAAAGGCGAGGAGTTCCACAGCATCACTTCCCTCCTTTCCTCTGCACTCCTGTGCAAAGCCCTCAAATCCTTCATTTTTAAGCCATAATTTTGGGGCTGAACCCACCTTGAAGCTGCAGCCTATCCCAAATATTTTGGATAGCTGAAGTGCTTGGGAAAGCTGGAGTTGTGCATGAACTTAATGATCCAAACAAATCAAATCCCTGGGAATTACGAAGGGTACGAAACAGGACTCCAGCTGAACAACTTGGGATATAAACATCTGAATCCCTCAAATACATTTTAAATATCAGAGAAAATAAAATTGTCCTCAGGTTCAGGTGGAATTTCCTGTTCTACTTCCTGCTTTTCCTCATAATCAAGGAACTCCAGACTCCCATCATATTCCAAGTGCTCATTCCTACCTTTTGACACAATCCCAGCCTGAAATTCCCAGCAAAAAGGGAAACTCCCATTTTCCCATCTTTTTACAGCCAACTCTTCCCTTGCCACGTCCTAAGACCCCTGACAGTAACTCTGGAGGAAGGAAAGACAAAAATCCTGGGATTTTTGCTCTTCCTGCTTTTCTCTGGATCACACGGCGTAAATCTGGGGTTTGGGAATGCAAGGAAAAAGTTTAGGAATGTTCTAAAGTCCAGCCTGGTTATCCAAGATTAACGATGATCCTTCAGGGATATTCCAACTATTTTTCAGCCACATGGAAGACCCAACCCCTTTCCCAGGAACAAAAAATACCTAGCAGAGGAATCTTTTACATCCAGAACTAATCCCCAAAAACGTCTCCAAACAACTTATATCCCAAAATTCCTGTCCTGGCTTTGGGCTGTTGCTTTACCAGTTCCCTGTTACAGCACCTGGATGATCCAAACTTCTGGGATTCTCTCCCAAAAAAGCTCTTTAACAGGAGTCAGGAAAGAAATTCCTCATCTTTGGCAAAACACTCTGGATGATGAGGATGAACAGCACTTCCAGGTGATTTGGGTTTAGATTCCCTGCCCTTGCCCAATTCCAAAGGAATTCTTCCCAAAGGAATTCTTGACCCTGTTTGGTATAGGGGCCTCCTTTATCCATATTTTTTTTTTGATAAAATGAGCCAGTTCAGGAAATTTTTTCCTTAAGTTGTTGCTGAAATCCTGATTCCTTAAATTAATCCCAAATGTCTGGCTCCTTTCTGCTGGTGTAGGGAGGAATATGGAATATTCCCCTTGGGAAAGGGAAAATTCCTTGTTATTCCCTGATATTGGACTGATCCAAGATAGAAACCGAGGGTGCTAGACATTCCAAGAGGGAATTATGTGGCCAAATAACGGATGGATTCCTTTGGGAGTCCCACTGCAGAGGCAGGAAATCAAGACACCCGGGCTGTATTCCATGGATTTTCCTTTCCCATAAAACCACTCATCAGTATTTTAACTTCCTTTTACAAAAATGAAGGTTTGTTTTTTTTTAAACACCTCCACAAAGCACATTCCTGAGCTCCTCCAGGATGCTCCAGCCTCGGAGCTTGTAGCCAAGCTGAATTCCCTGGATGCAGCAGATGGAAAACACCATGGAATTTTATTTTTTTTTTTGGAAATTTCCACTGGAAATTCCATGATTTTTTGGTTTTTTTTTTTTTTTTTTTGCACATCCCCTAAACTGGAAGCAAAACAGGGAAGAGAAGGTGGCAGCCCAGTGTATCCCAAAAAGGAGCCACGCACTCAGCGAGTTGGAACCTGTTAGTTAAGACCCATGGGAACATCCCACCAGGGAAGGAAAAAAACAAAAAAAAAAAAAAAAAAAAGAGAAAAAAGGGAAGGAAAAGCCCAATCCAGGGAATTCTTTTAACCCAAATCCAGTTTTGGCAGCACTGCAGGCGAGCAGCACGGTGGGGGGACTGGGGCGGAGCTGGTGGCACACAGCGCTGCACACCTTGGTCTTCCTCCTCTAACTTCCAACCAAGAAGCCAAACGATCTGAGGGGTTAGAATTCCATAAAAATAACAACAACAAAAAAAAAAAAATAATAATAAAAAAATATGGGATGCAGGCAGCCAGCTGGTGAGAGCTTGGGTACTCACTCCGGCCAGCGATTTCTGGATATTCTCCCTGGCTCTGGCAATGTCGCGGAGGATCGTGCTGGCTCCGTTCTCCTGCAAACAGCGCAGAAAGAACCAAGAGTTTCTTTTTAAAAAAAAAATATTAAAACATTGGGGGGGAAAAAAAAGTTCATCAGGGAATTCATCATAAAAAAAAAAAAAAAAAAAACCCCAACGAAAGGAAGGAAGAGCGAGGGAATTGGGAACATTGGGAATTGTCCTTTCCGTGATTCAGCGATTTTTGCCGCAAGGATTTGGGGCTATGTCGGGCAATCCCTGCTCACGTGTCCAGAAGGATCATCCAGTCAAAGAGCTTTTAAATTCCCTATGATTAGCCTGAAAAGTCTGGGAAGCTGCCAGAGGGTTGGAGTGACTCCAGAGCTCCTTAAAAACCCAGCCTCCAGCAGGATTTTTCCGTAATGTTACCTGACTTCAGGCAGGAAGTGACAACCCTGACTCTGCTCTATCCAGAGAGGTGGGACCCAGAACACCAGGAATTTTTTTTTTTCCCTATGCTCCTGCTGCCATGCCTTAGCCTGGATTTCAAGATTCCCTCCCTGGATATTCCATGACCTGTTCACTCCTTGCCTTCCCCAGACTGCAACCCCCACCAGCAGCAAGATCTGAGATGTGAAATTTCCCCCAAATCCTGAGTTCAACAGAAAATAAAGGAGAAACAGCCTGGACAAATCCAACTGGGCCCCACTTCCTGCTGCCTCCAAGGAGGTTTTAAGGATATTTTTCCATAGGGGAAGTGGCTGATAAATTCCTGCAGGATCTCCAAACATCCTCCAAACCACCTCTCCCCAAGCCAAACTCCTTCACTGGAAGCTCCTGACGTGCCTTGAAATAGTTGAACTGTTCCAAGAGGTTTTCACTCCAAAACCTACTTCCAGCACTCATCCAGAGCTCCCAATTTCTTTTATTCCCGATCTCCCAGGTGCTGTGCCAGCACCTAAGCCAGGATGGGCAGCAGGAATAGCTGGAATGTGCCCAAAAGTTATAATTTCAGCAAAAAGCTTCCCTGCAAACACTTGGAGCGAGGCACTGAACACTCAGCATTCCAAAGGCACACACACACAGTGAGGAGCAGGAAGAGGTTAGGAAAGCTCTGAACCTTGGAACAGGAATATTTTTGGGATAATATTGAAGCTGGAAACACTTCAGCTCGGCAGGATCATGCTTCCCCCTCCACCTTCCCCTCCCCAACTCACCGATACCACGAACAGAGTCTTCCTCTGGAACACCCGGAATATTTCCAGGAGTACAACGAGAGGGATAAAAAAAATTCCCCCCAAAAAATATCTTTGGAGCTCTGGTGCCTCTGCTCAAACTTTGGGTTTGTATTCCCTTGGAATATCCCAAAGGACTGCTCCAAAATGGAAGCAAAGCAGCGTTTTCCCTGGATGAAGGGGGACAGGGATGCTCTTTGCCAATAAAGTTGGAGATTGGGGGATTTCCAGCTCAAGCTGTGCCCCCACAGATCCCAGCAGCCTGGAAAAAAAAAATTCAGGATAACTGCTGGAAGCTGGGACTGGTTCACCTGTTAGAAGGGAACCTGACCTCCCAGCTCCTTGGGATCAAATCCTCCAGATTCCACAGAAAACATGGGTGAAAAGAAACAAAAAACAAAATGGGTCATAAACAGTTTAGAGACCTCCAGGGAGATTTGGGTAAAAAAAAAAAAAAAATCAGCACCAAGAGCAGAAATCTCACAAAAAAACCCAGGTGGATCAGTTCCTTTGACTTACTCTGGAATTCCTGGGATTGGGAATTACCTGCTGCTGGCGGGAGGGGCCGCCCATGGGGCCGTTCATCTGCTCGTAGAACCTGCGCTCGGCATCGTCGTACTTGTACTTCTCGAACCAGACCTTGTCGTGCAGGAAGTAATCCACGGCCATTTTCCTGGGAAAAGGAGGAGGGGAGGGGGAAAAAAATATCCACAAAAAGTGAATTTTCCCCAGGAGGACTGAAGGTTAACAGCTCGGCAGGAGCGGGTTTTTCTCTGCCTGCAGCTCGGCTCGGCTGGGGATTAGATCCTCTTAAAAAAGCAGGACAGATTAATCACCCACCTGCCTGACCTGGGCATGGAGTGGGGATGGGATGAATCGGATGATCCAGATTTTATTCCACAAAAAAAAAAAAAAAAAAAAATTACCCCCCCCAAAAAATCCAGGATTTTCTAGTTCAGGCTAAGGAAAATGTCTTGTGTAGGAGAATAAAAAAGGGAATAGAAATCATGGAATGGATTGGGTGGGGAAAGAGCATAAAGATCATTTCGTTTCAACCCCCTGCACCATGGGACACCTTCCACTATCCCAGGTTGCTCCAAGCCTCATCCAACTTTTCCCTGGATGCTTCCAGGGATGGGGCAGCCACAAGTTCAAGGAAAATGTCTTGTGTAGGAGAATTAAGAAGGAAACAGAAATCATGGGATGGATTGGGTGGGGAAAGAGCATAAAGATCATTTCGTTTCAACCCCCTGCGCCATGGGACACTTTCCACTATCCCAGGTTGCTCCAAGCCTCATCCAACTTTTCCCTGGATGCTTCCAGGGATGGGGCAGCAACAAGTTCAAGGAAAATGTCTTGTGTAGGAGAATAAAAAAGGGAACAGAAATCATGGGATGGATTGGGTTGGGAAAGAGCATAAAGATCATTTCGTTTCAACCCCCTGCGCCATGGGACACTTTCCACTATCCCAGGTTGCTCCAAGCTTCATCCAACTTTTCCCTGGATGCTTCCAGGGATGGGGCAGCCACAAGTTCTCTGGGAAATCTTGGCTAAAAATCAGCAACACTTGGAAGGGACAGAGCTGGAAAAGGGAAAAGCTACATGGAAAAAAAAAAAGCATAAAACAGCCCGAATCCTGCTGGGAAATGGGGGATTTTTATGGAGCAGCCTCCAAAGGTGGGTTAAATTCTTAATTTGAAGGGAAACAGAGCCCTTGAAAAAGAGGAAAAGAAAGAGGAAGTGCCCTGAATTCCAGCAAGGGACAGGGACAGAGCCAGCAGAAGTTTGAGGAGGTGGAGAGCAGCACAAGAAAATCACAACTGGAGCCCCTCCTCGTCATCGGAAATCCCAGTTTTCCATAAAACACTTCCACAGGAGCCAAAAAAAAACGATTTTCCTGAAGTCAAATCCCTTCTTATCTCATCTACCAGAGGCCAGAGGCCACCAGACACAGGAGCTGCAGCAAAACCACTCTCCACACCCAAATCTCCAGGACCTGCTGGAATTCCGACCTGGAAATTCGCAGAAAATTCCCAAATATGGACAAATTTATCCCACGTTTTTACAGAGACACATGGATTTTCCCAGATATCCAATTCTGACCAACTAAAGAGGAAATGATCCTAAACAGGACCAGGTGAAAGGTGTTTAATCCCTAAATCCCTTGACACAAAGATCCCTAAAAGCTTTCCAACAAATCCCAACTAAACGCATTGACCATAAATAAGGATGGATGCTCCAAGAGTCTTTTTTTTTTTTTTCCAGGAATATCTGTCTCTACCTTAGCCCTGACTTTGGAGAGGATCCAAGGGCATTCCAAAAATTAACAGACTGAATACAAATTCCCTCAAAAAAACCAAACTACAGCAACATGCTCCCACCAGAGCGCTTCCCTAAATCGTATTCCAGTCATTTCCCAACCTTCTTCAAGCCGGATCCTGGTTATGATGCTGATTTTTATATGGAATGAGAGGATGGAAAGGAGGATGGCGTTGAATCCATGCAAAAAAAGGGGGATACCAAGCTCACTTCCCAGCCCTGCCTTTTTTCAACATTCAAACCTCTAGCTCCACACAAACACAGTCTTTATCCAACAGAATTCCTCAGGAGAAGGGGAACTCCTTGAAGGATTTTCCCCACTGCTCCCTGCCCACGGGGAGCATCTCCAGGTTCCACCCAGTCTCCTCCACATGCAAATTCCTTCCGGCTCAATCCCGACCCAAAACGAATCTCCCCTACTTCATTTCCGGAGCGGGAACGCTGGGAGCAGCCGGATGGGAGGGATTTCCCGCGGCAGATTCCTGGCTCCCCGTTTTCTCCGCCGCTCTGGCCGCTTCCAGGGCAAAAAACCGGGATTCCGCCCTGTCGTAGGTGACCTTATTCAGCCACACGGATTCGCTGTCCTTGTGCAGGAAGAAGCAGGCGGTGGGGTTTTCCTTGGGAATGCCGGGGAGGTGAGGGTTGGCGGCAGCGATTCCTGTTTGCTTCCCGAGGTTGGGGTTCTTGGATGCCTCCCGGCAGCCGCCTGGCCGCCGCCGGGCTCGATCCGAGGGGTGCCCGTCCAGCATCTTCTCGTAAAAATTCTTCTCGGCGTCGTCGTAGAGAGGCTTCTCCAGCCACACCTCGGAGGCCAGGACTTCCCAGTTGGAAATCTGCGGCTTCCCGTTGACCGTCTGCTGGTCGGAGCTGGGCAAAACGGAGGCCAGACCGGGAGAGTTGGGAACGCCGGGAGCGGCCAAGCCCGGCGTGGCGGGAGTGGGCAAGGCCGTGCCGTAGCCCTCGTCCGGCGTTCCCAGCCTGGAATTCGCCCACCCGGACGGGACGGCCAGGACGTCGGGAGGAAGGAAAAGCTGGGATTTCTCCATGAACGCCCTCTCGGCCTTGTCGAAGTCGGGCTTGTTGAGCCAAACCCCTTGGACCACGTGGTGGCAGGCGGCCAGGTTCCCGTGGGAACACGCCGGGAGCGTATTCCTTGCCTTGGGAACATCCTGGCCGGACTTCGACCTGGCCGGGGCAGGAGATTCCTGAGCCGTTTTCCCAGTCTCGGGTGATTCCCAGCTCTGGGAACCCGCTAGCCTCCTCCTGTAGGCGCTCTCGGCGCGGTCGTACAAGGGCTTGTCGAACCACACGCGCTCCGCCGACATTCCCGCCAGGACGGCCTCCAGCCTGGAATCCGCCCCCCTGGGCTTCGGGGAGCGCCTCCGTTTCCGCTGCTTCTTGCCATTCCGGGCTTTTTTCGGGTCCCCCTTGAGCTCCCCCTCGATGGAATCCTCGTGGCAGATCCCGTTGACGGCCTCGGGCTCCGGCGCTTCCCGCTCGGCTTCCTCGTTCCGGTGTTTTTCCAGCCAAACTTTGTCCACGGAGCAGGGATTTTTCCGCGTCCTCATCTTCCCGAAGGAAAAAAAAAAAAAAAAACAAACAAACCAGGCAGCATGGAGAGAGAGAAGCACAACAAATGTAGTGGCAAGCAGAGAAAAGCAAGGGCATGCAGGAGATTTTTTTTTAATTTTTTATTTACTTTTTTATTTTTTTATTATTTTTTATTTTATTTTTTAATTATTTTCTTTAATTTATTTATTATTATTTTATTTTTCTTTTATTTTATTATTATTTTTTCTTTTATTTCATTATTATTTTTATTTTATTTATTATTTTATTATTTATTTTATTTTTATTATTTTTATTTTTATTTAATTTTTATTATTATTATTTTATTTTTATTTAATTTTTTATTATTATTTTATTTTAATTTTTTTAATTATTATTTTATTTTTTTGGTTTTTTTTGTTTGGGGTTTTTTTTGTTTGTTTTGTTTTGTTTTTTGGGGTTTTATTTTTTTTTTGTTTAGTTTTTTTGTTTGTTTGGGGGTTTTTTGGTTTCTTGGGGGTTTTTGGTTTTTTTGGTTTTTTTTGTTGTTGTTGTTGTTGTTTTGGGGTTTTTTTGTTTGTTTTTTTTTAAATCCATTAACATTCCCAGGAAAAAAACCACAAATATTCCATTTATTTCTCCCTGAAAAGTCTGAACTCCTTGGAATTCAGTGCAGCTGAAACCGCCTTTCTCCTGAAATATTCCTGCCAAGAGTTCCCCCCATTATTCCAAATTTTAAGGCAAGGGGCAGGAAAAAAAACCCCACAAGGTTTTGTTCAAATCCTTGGGAATTACGGGATATTATTCCAAGTTAGTGGATTAGGTGTTAATTATTTGTTACTTATTCCCAATTAGGCAAAATTTTGGGAAAACTGGCTCAAATTTGTGAGTTTTTGGAAATTGTTGTTTACTCCTGGTTGGGTTTTCCTAATAAGAGGCAGCTACTGAAAAAGCTGGGATTTAATTTTGGGATAAAATTCAAGTTATTGGCAAATTAAACTTGTCCAGGAGCTGGAAATCTCGTGATTAATTCAATAATTAATTAATAAAAATTGAACCTGTGGCAGGCTGCCAAATAAAATTCCCAGGTAGGTGAAATACCCTCAAAGGTTTGTAATTCCAAGAATTCCTGGATGATTTTGGAAGGCTCAAGTCCAAGGTTTAATTTTAAATTTTAATTTCAACTTTAAATTTAAAATTTAATTCAGAATTTATTTAATTTTATTTTAAAATTTAAATTTGTTGTTTGAATTTAAAATTTAATTTAAAATTCACACATAAATGCTTTTTTTCATGTCTTGAATATTTCCATTTAAATTTATATATTAATAAATAAAATTTTTGCATTTAAACATCTAAATTTATAAACTTCAAAATATTAATTAGATTCCAATTAGACCAATTATGAGGAATGGCAAAAAGAGATTTTTCTCTTTTTTTTCCTGAAGTTGGGAAACTTTGATTCAGCTAAAAATGCTTAAAAATTGAGTTTTCAATTCAGAATTGAAATAAAATTTCAAAATCAAAGCTTATTTTTAATTTTTGAATTTATTTTATGTTTTTCTCTTTTACTTTATGGAGCAATAAGTTCTTGTTAGGACCTTTACATAGAAATAAATTACAGTAAATAAATAACAATGAGTAAAATAATAAAAAAATTGTGGGATTTCGCACAAAAAAATTCCCAATTTTTTTAAACTAAATTTAAAATTTGAATTTTTTAAAAATTAAATTTAAATTAATTTTCCCCCACTATTTAATCTATTTTTTAAGTGATTTTGCAACAATTTTTAAGCAGCTCCAAGCCCTGGAATTGCAGACCTCATGGATAAGGTGAACTATGGAGTAGGAATTCCGTAAGAATTCCATAATGGAGAACTCCCAGGAGATTCCCTCCAAATGACAGAGTTGAAATTAATTTAAAAAACTCTTTAAAAACAATTATTTCCAAGAAAACTCTGCAGTAATCTGTCTAATAAATATCCCACCCGTGCTGACATTCCCGGATTTTCCAGAATTCCCAAAAAAACACCACACAACAATTAGAAGGTACTTACTTTTTTTTGTTCCTACGACAGCATTAAAATAAAACAGGATAAAATTAGAGAAAAATTCCAATTTCTATGGATGCAGCAGCTCCTTGGCCAAATCACTTAATTAACAATTAATGGATTAATTAATTAACATATTTAAAGAAGTTTGGAGCTGATGAACTTTCCAGAACTCCATGAAGTTTGTCAACCAACACCACAGAAAAAAGAGTTTATTTTCGTTTTAGAAACAAGGAAAGGAACATTATTGTGATGTTATCCAAAAGGATTTTCCCATCCCAACAGCCTGAGAATTCCCAACCTGCCATCCCAATCCTGGCACGTCTTGATGAAACTCAGGATTCCCAATTTTTTGGGTGATTCCAAACATTCCTGCAGCACCTTTCTGCTTCCAAACCCAGCAGCCAAACCTCATGTTCAGCCCTGAAAAACTCAAAATTTCCGAGGAAACAAAGCTTCTAAACAAGGAAAAATTGGGAAAAAAATGACATTTCTCTTCTGTGTCCATCAGTTCTCCTGGAATGACCTGGGAAAAAGGGATTTTAATCACACAAACCATCACCTTTCAACATCTTCCATCCAAAAATTGCCGTTTTTATGTCCTCAAACACAAAATTTTAGGATTAAAAAAAACGCTGTGGCACTGGGAATGTTCTCCACTGGGGAAAAAGTCACACCCCAGATATTCAGGACGAGTTCAAGAACCACCAGGGAAACAAAAATAAATCAAAATATGAACACCTGTATCTAGTATTTTATTCATTTGAAACCAGCTCTTCTGCTGGTTTCATTTCCCTAAAATTGGCTCTTCCCAAATTCCTGGTGGTTTCATTCCCTAAAATCGGCTCTTCCCAAATTCCTGCTGGTTTCATTCCCTAAAATCCCTAAGTCAGACCCTTATCAACACCTTTGCTATGAGAGAAAGCTCCGTAATTCCAGAAAAACACCACAATTCCCATCTTTGATCACCCAAAAACACAACTTTCTGCTCCCAGCTGAAAACTCCTAACGAGATAATTATGGATGTGGGAAATCAGCAGAAGGGAGAGACTGGGAATGTGTCACCTTCAGGAGAAACAGGGAAAAAAAAAAAAAAAAAAGAGTTGGGAATGAACAGCTCAGGTGAGGAAAAAATCCCACCTGAAGGTCGGGGAGAAACGGGACACACCTGGAAAAGGAAAGAATTACAGCAAAAAACAGCTGGGAAAAGGGGAATTTTCTCATCCCTGAGGACTGTGATCATCGAGATCCCAATCAATTCCCAATCATCAGTGACCTGGATGCGAGGGAACAAATCCATACGGGATTTTTCTGGGAACGCCGATGCGGCAGCCTCAGCAAGTTTAGTCAGGGATGTAATCCCTCAAAAACCCCACGGAGCACAACAGCAGGCTCTGCCCGTTCCCAAAATAGTTTGGAAATGGATCCCTTGCTCTCCTGAGCATCGAGATCAAAAGAAAAAAAAAAAACAAACAGGGAGAGGACAAACCCCAGGAAAGGTGACGGAAATTTGGGAACGACAGCAGGAGGAAAGAGGGACAGGTGAGATAAGCAGAGCCCAGGTGCACCCGGAGCTGATTTTTCCAGGTTTGCCAGCTCCAGGGTAAGTTTGGAAAGGCAGCCAAGGGGGTTGGGATATGGGATGGATCGGCTGCTCCGTGCCAGGACACGGCAGCAGCTCCAGTTTCCCTTTGCAGCAAGTGACTGGACAAAAAAAAAATCCCAGGAATGGGGGGAGGAGCAGATCCTCCAGGCACCTGGGGATGAGTGGGATCCCTAAATTCCCCTCCCCACCAAGGCAGGAATAACATGGGTCCCTCTCCCCCCACCCCTACCCAATCCAGACTTGGAGAGGTGAAGCTTTAATCCATCAGGAATATTCCCAAAAAACAGGGAATGTGTCCCCACAATCTGTGGAAAACCACGAAGGTTTATGGAGACCCCCAGCACGGGTCCACACACCCCTCACCTGTAACAGAGTTCCTAAATCCTGGGAAAGGAAAGGGACCCCGAAGATATGGAGAATCCTAAAATCCCGCCCCTTCCCCATGCCTGGAAGGGGGAAAAGGATCTCCCAGATAACGAGGGAATCTCCCACATCCTCTTTTTTGGGGTATGAGGGGAGGAGAGACCCCACAGGGAATGAGGAGGGGGCTTCCACATGCCCCTTCCCAGAACTTTTAAGGGAAAAGGAACTTAAAACATGGGGAGCGTCACCACAATATTCCCTGGAATTTTAAGTGAGGAAAGTAATCCCAAGAAACAAGGGCATCCCCAAATCCTTTCCCTCCAGAACTCTTAGGGACTCCCATGACCCCTTTTCCAGATCTACTAAGGGAAAAGGGACCAAAAACACCGGGAAAGAAGGGTCTCCCCAGCATTCCCTAGGATTCTAAACATGGAAAAGTTATCCCAAAAACCAAGAGCACCCCAAATCCCCTCCCTCAGGACTCTGGGGGAATGGAATGAACCCTAAATACCCCCAAACTCTATTTTCTGAGGCTGCAACAGGGCGAGACCCCCACTACAAGGAAGGACCCCCAAAACTCCCCTCTTCCCACCACTGTGAGGGAAGGAGCCCTATTCCCTATGAGGGGACCCCCAGATCCCTCCTTCCACTGGAAAAGTGCCCTAAAGACAATAAAAGGGGTGGCCACAATCTCCTTCTTGGGGATTCTGAGATGGTAAAGGAGCCCTACACACCCTGAAGAGCCCTCTGAGCCCATTCTTCCCAAATATCACGAGGGCACCCCCCCACCTCCCGCCCTAGAGGGGTAAAGGACGATCTGGAGACCCCCGAAACTCCCATTACCGAGGTTCAGGGAGAGGGATAAAGGATCCTAAGTAGGGGCATAAGGACTCCTAGGGGCTGCAAGGGGCTGGAAACCAGGACTCACCAGCAGAGTTGACCCCTGCAGGCCCCTCCGCTCCCTTTGGCCGCCGCCGGGATAAAGGGTGGCGGCGCGCGCCGCGCGGAGAGTTATGGGGGAGGCGCGTACCACACGTGGCGCGCTGGGGGGTGACCAAGGGGATGGTGTGGGGAGACAGCGTGTCGCACGTACAGCGGGGGGCCTGTCACCCCCCACAAAAAAAAGACATGTGGAACATCGCGGCGGGGGGGGGGGGAAGTGGGATGCGCGAACCACCAGCCGTAACTATTGGGATGCGCATCCCCCCCTTTTCCTTGCCAAGTTGGATTCGTCCTCGTGCCTCCTCTAGCGCCCGTGGGTTGTACCACTCTGAGAAAAGGGGGATGCGCCACCTCGCTGCTTTCCCCCAGGCTACTTCCCTGCCTCCCCCGGGATGATCCCCTGTATTTTAAGGAGGGAGTTAGGGGGAGGAGGAAGCCCTGCGCTTTGCATGCGGTGCGTTGTCTCCCTTCGCGCACCTCTTCTCCCTCCAGTGAAAGCCAAGTGGAACAGCTCAAGGGGGAAAGCGACGTGAGAAGGGGGGGCAGCGGGGTGGCTCGCTCCCCCCTTTTCGCAGAGCGGTACAACCCAAAGGCGCTGGTGGAGATAGGAGGGAGAATCCAACTTGGCGAGGAAAAAGGGGGGGAGAAGCGGCGCGACTTAGTGGCCGTAGTGGGGTGCGCGCATGCGGGGGACCGGAGCGGAGACAAAGGCGCCGCCGCGCCCCCCCCACCCCGTCCCCGCATTCCTCCCCGGTTATAACGCGCCCCCCATTCCCATGGACGCCGGGGTCGCTCCATGCCCGGGGGGGAGCCGGAGGAGGGCGGGGAAATGGCGGGAGGGCGGCGGGCAGGAGGAGGAGGAGGAGGTGGTGGAGGAGGCAGCAGCGCATCACCCGGGGGGGTGTCGGTGAAGATGTCGCTTCGCCGCGCCTACTCCATCAAGGACAAGCTCCAGGCCATCGAGAGGGTGAAGAAAGGCGAGCGCCAGGCATCGGTGTGCCGGGCTTTCGGGGTGCCGGGGGGCACGCTCCGGGGCTGGCTGAAGGACGAGGCGAAGCTGCGCTGGTTCCTGGAGCAGCTCGGCGGCGAGGTGGGCACCCAGCGCAAGAAGATGCGCTTGGCCAACGAGGAGGAGATCGACCGCGCCGTCTACGCCTGGTTCCTCGCCCTGCGCCAGCACGGCGTGCCCCTCTCCGGACCCCTCATCCAGGCGCAGGCGGAAGCCTTCGCCCGGCAGATCTACGGGCCCGAGTGCACCTTCAAGGCGAGCCACGGCTGGTTCTGGCGCTGGCAGAAGCGCCACGGCATCTCCAGCCAGCGCATCTACGGCGAGGGCGGCCTCCCCGCCGAGCCTGAGCGGGCTCCGGCCGCCCGCGCCGAGGTCCTGCCCGATGCCGGCGGCTACGGCGACGAGCAGATCTACAACGCCAACGTCACCCGGCTCTTCTGGAAGCTTCTTCCCGCCGCCGGAATCACGGCCAAGCGTCCGGCCCGCAGCGAGCGCGTCACGGTGCTGCTGGCCGCCAACTTGACCGGCTCCCACAAGCTCAAGCCCTTGGTGGTCGGGGGTCTCCGCGATCCCGCCAGCCTGCGGCATCACAACCAGGAGAAATTCCCGGCTTGCTACCGCTACGGCCGCCAGGCCCGGCTGGCGCCGGCGCTGCTGCGGGCTTGGTTCTTCGAGGACTTCGTGCCGGGGGTCAAGCGGTACCTGCGGCGGAGCTGCCTGCAGCAGAAGGCCGTGCTGCTGCTCAGCTCCGCTCCGTCCCGCTCTGGGTCGGGGGCCGAGGGTTCCCCGCCGCTCCAGACTCCGGACGGCTCCATCCGCGCCCTCTTCCTCTCCAAGGGTCACTCTGGGAGCGGCGTGGCCGGAGCGGGAGGCCGGATCCCGGCGCCGCTGGAGCAAGGGGTGGTGTCGGCCTTCAAGCAGCTCTACAAGCGGGAGCTGCTGCGCTTGGCCGTCTCCTGCGGCGGCCCCGGCGGCCCCGCGGACTTCGTGCGCTCCTTCCTCCTCAAGGACATGCTGTACCTGGCCGGCCTCTCCTGGGACCTCATCCCGCCCGGGTCCATCGAGAAGTGCTGGCTGCTGGGGCTGCGCGCCGCCTTCGAGCCCCAGCCCGGCGAGGAAGAAGAGCACGGGGACACCCCGGCGGGGGAGGAAGGCGGAGGGGACAGCAAGGTCTTCAGTGACCTGACCCACCTGGCCGCCTTGGCCTTCAAGCGCCTGGCTCCCGAGGAAGTGTCCGACTGGTTGCACTTGGATGACGCGGCCCCGGGCGTGGAGGACGAAGATGCCGAGGAAGATGCCGAGGAGGAAGGCGCTGAGGGCTGCAGGGAGGAGGAGGATGAGGAGGAGGAAGCAGCTGGTGGCAAAAGGGGTGGGGAAGCAGGAGATCCTTTGCTGCCCACGGCTGGGGAAGCCATCCAGGGTCTGGAGACGGCGCTGCGCTGGCTGGAGGGACAGGACCCCCGGGAGGTGGGGCCGCTGAAGCTGGTGCAGCTCCGCTCCCTCATCTCCATGGCCCAGCGGCTGCGACGTGGCCGCAGCCCACAATCCTAGGGCGGTGGCGACCCCCATTTTTTGGCTACCAACCACCCCTGGTTGGCCACGGAGCTGGGGGCACCCCGGTTGTCCCAGGGGGGATGGCGGTGGAGGTGCCACTGACCCCTCCGTGACCGTGACTCCCTGGGGATCAGGAAGCCCAGATGCCTGTGGGTCACAATTTAGGGGATTTTTGTGTGACAACTCCAGTTCCAGGGTTGTTCCTTACCTAAATATATTTAGGAGGTGCTATTTTTTTACATCCCTTGTGGCCCCTGGTCACTGGCACTGCCAGAAAAGGGGGTAGATGTGTCCATCCCCCCCCAAAATTGCCCAGTTCCCCCAATTCCATGGGGAGAAGGGGCGAGGGAAGGACCTCAGCACCCCGGGGATAATGGGGGATGTTACACTGAAATATCCCCAAATCCCAGAGCAGGGCTGAGGTGGGCACAGCCAGCTGGACAGGGACCACTCCTGAGGTGCTGCAGGGGAAATATTCCACCTTGGAAGAGGCTGGTGACGCCCTTCCCGCTGCCCAAACAGAATCCTGTTAAACCAGGATGGTGTGGGGCTGGTTTAAGACAGGCACTGGGTTGGGAAAGGGACACTTGGGTGGCATCCAGGAGAGAGAGTCACCTCCATCATTCCCATCCCAGCTGGGAACACCTGGACCACGGAGACCTGCTGAACCAGGTACCACCATCTGAGCATCCTGGTGGAGCTTAAGGCGCCAGGGATGGGGGTTGAGGTGTTCCCCAAGGGGTTTTTGGGGTGGCCAGGGCTGGAGGATGCATCTGGGTGAGTTGAGGTTGGAGCAGGGAAGGCTCCCAGCACCGAATTGGAATACTGGGGGCGTCTGATAGGGATTTAGCAGCTCCTCGCCTGATCTGGATGAAATTTTAGGGTGTCGAGCTGATTTCTTGGAAGAGGGAAATTAAATTATCTCCTCAGTGCTGCCCTGCCCCCGTGTCAGCAGGCGGGTGGGGGTTTTTACTTGTCGGGTCTTTGTCTCCTTGCTGCAGAGTTTATGGAAATTAAATGGATTTTTATTCCCACGTGGATGTTGTCGTCTGTGAGTTGTCACGTGGAGCCATCCCAGAGGGATTTGGGGTGGCACCAGGGGGACCTTCATGGGGTTGTGTCCTCTGAGTGTGGCCTTCTTCATGCCGGTGGGGTGCAATCACGTTAAAATCACGTTTCTGTTTATTTTTATCATCTTTTGCACCAAGATCACCCCATGAAAAGATTTTGGAGCTTGGGATGTGGCTCATTTCAAACAGGAGTTTGTGAACGAAAGGAGGCTTCAGCTGTGTGACAAAAATGTTGCAAAGATCAACATTTTGGGCTGGAGGTCTTTGAACTGGTTTGGGGGGATGAGAACATCAAATCGTGGAATGGTTTGGGTTGGAAGGGACCTGCAAGGCCACCAAATTCCAACCCTCTGCTGTGGTCAGGGACGCCTCCCACTACCCCAGGTGGCTCCAAGCTCAGTCCAGCCTGACCTTGGGCACTTTCCAGGGATGGAGCAGCCACTGCACCTCTGAGAATTCCATTCCAGTTCCTCACCACCCTCCCAGGGAGGAATTCTTTCCCAATATCCCAGCTAACCCTGTCCTCTGGCAGTGGGAAGCTATTCCCCCTTGTCCTGGCACTCCAGGCCCTTATCCAAAGTCAGGGCTCAGCATCCAGATGTTCCCACCAGTGATGTTTTGCCAGAAAAAAAAAACACCTTTTCACCCTCAAAGCAATTCCCAAATCATCGCTAATTGCATCCGGGAGGCAAACAGAGCTTAATTAGGGCATGGAAAAGGCTCAGATCTCTCCTGATGGGCAAGTTTGAGCTTCTACCCCCTCGATATCCCCGGAGCTGGGAGCAGATCAGGGCTTCCATCCCATTCCCTGGTGCCAGGGAGGGATCATGGTGCAGTTTGTTTTTTTTTTTAGCTGGTTGAGCTCTTGCCCGTAGTTCTGGAACGTGGGCAGCATCCTCACGGATGTGGCTCTGGCCACAGGGATGCAGCCATTCTCCCAGGCCCAGAAGGGTTAAACTGAGATCACCTTGTTCCCAAAAGTCTGTCCCCAGTGCCACACATCCCACACCAGCTTCACCCTTGGTGCCAGCACCATCCCCAGGGAACTCCATCCCTGGAAATCACGGACGTCACCTCCCCATGGAAGTGACCCCGTGGTGGCTTTCCCAGCTCCCCCAGGACCACAGAGGACCACAAAAAGCCACACACACCCCCCCCCCTCCATAGCTCTGGCCACGTTTATTTTTGGTTCCAGCCCCGCAGAGGTAACACGTGTTCCACGCCACCCACCTCCCACCCTTCATCCAGGTTCTCCTGAAGGTCTCAGGACCGCCCCCCTGCCCCTCCGAGGAGCTCGCTTTGGTCCCCATCACCCCTCCTGTGCCAGAAGGGGCTGGTCACTAGTCTTTGGCCATGTCACACGCCCGGTTGGTGGCCGCCTCCACGGCGTTCATGACGGTGGCCCGGAGCGCTCCCTTCTCCAGCTGGTGCAGGGCGTAGATCGTGGTGCCCCCGGGCGTGCAGACGTCCCCCCGCAGCTTGGCCGGGTGCTCCCCCGTCTCCAGCAGCATCTTGGCTGCGCCCTAGGGGACACGGGGACACCAAGAAGGTGAGATTTCGGCCTTCCCAAATTCCCCTCTCCGCGGTTGGGACGGCATCACCCTCCCAACGCCCCCGCGGCGAGGGGCTGTCCCGCCACCGCCGCGCCCTTCGCCCTTCTGGTGGCCTCGTTTTTCGCTTCCAAAAGAGGGAAACTGAGGCAGGGCGGCCTCCAGCACCTCCTCCCTCATCCCGATGTGTTGGGGAGGATGAAGCAGGAAGGCCCTGCAGAAATGATTTACTGGTGAAAGGTTCTAAGAGTGTAAAACCTGCAGGAGAGATAAGAGTTAAAAGCAAGATTTGAGCTATAGAATGTTAAGCAGGAAGATGGTGATTAAGTTAGCTGAAGGCCAGGGTCCTGGTAATTGAGCAATACTCCTCCCCAGACAAAGGGATGCAAAAGGGGGTTGGGCCCTGCCAGGTAGCAGATAAAAGGTGGTTTTCCAGGTTTTTAGTACGTAGATTAGTATGGTAATGTAGTAGTTCTCATAGGCTGCATGTAAATTCTGTAGGTTTTGTATCCTGTGCTGGTTGGTTGGTGCTAACCAGAATATTCAGTATAGAAAGGGATAAAATGAAATGTAACAGGAAATTCAGCCTCTTAGGCGCTTGGACCTTTCCTCCTGCTGCTCCCTTCCCTTCCCTTTGCTTCCTCCGGACCACGCTTCAGCCGGTGCTGGTCAGGTTGCCTTTCCCCACGACCAACAAACCACGTGTCCTAAGAGCATCCCAATCTCTGGATATCTCTCATCGAATCCCACGGCAGCCCATTTCCAACACCGATGGATGTTGGGGAGCCCAGGGGCAGGAGGGAAGGGGAGCCATGCTGGTGTTGATGCCTCAGGTGTTTTTTTCTCTGTCTTGTACTGGTGGTTTTGCTTTTGCGTTAAGTGGCGCGGGGATTTGGCAGGGCACCTCTGGCTCTAGCAGGGAACTCACGCCTTCAAGGACACTCTCCGTGCTCCAAGCCCTGAAGATGAGCAACGTAGAAGGGAGGAGGCAAGCAGGAGGGATGGAACACCGAGATTTGGAATCGTTGATTGGACAATGAACAGAGGGGCATGCAAATGGATGGAAACTTGTAAAAGCAGGAGAACCTCGTGACGCTTCCTCTTTTGCTTCCACCTCGGAGCTCATCCAGGCAGAGCTGCGGATCCATGGCACTGCCAGGGTGTGGCCTTGAAGGCCTCAATAAATGTGCACCTTGTTTTTTATATAACTCTGGCAACTATTTCAGCCTTTTTAAGGCAACGGTGTGGACTCACCAGCAGCGTCTGCGCCGCGATCCTGCTGGCCAGGGCGCCCGGCATTCCCATCTTCACCGCGCCCTCAGCCAGCGCCTCGGCAAACAGGTACACCTGGGGAGAGGGGAGGCCTTAGGGTTTGGGTTTTTCAGGTGCACTTGGAGAGAGGGGATGCCTTACGTTTTGGGTTTTTCAGGTACACCTGGGAAAAGGGGATGCCTTAGGTTTTGGGTTTTTCAGGTACACCTGGGAAAAGGGGATGCCTTAGGTTTTGGGTTTTTCAGCTACACCTGGGAAAAGGGGATGCCTTAGGTTTTGGGTTTTTCAGGTGCACCTGGGGAGAGGGGATGCCTTAGGGTTTGGGGTTTTCAGGTACACCTGGGGAGAGGGGATGCCTTAGGGTTTGGGTTTTTCAGGTACACCTGGGGAGAGGGGATGCCTTAGGGTTTGGGTTTTTCAGGTACACCTGGGGAGAGGGGATGCCTTAGGGTTTGGGGTTTTCAGGTACACCTGGGGAGAGGGGATGCCTTAGGGTTTGGGTTTTTCAGGTACACCTGGGGAGAGGGGATGCCTTAGGTTTTGGGTTTTTCAGGTACACCTGGGGAGAGGGGATGCCTTAGGGTTTGGGGTTTTTCAGGTACACCTGGGGAGAGGGGATGCCTTAGGGTTTGGGGTTTTTCGGGTACACCTGGGGAGAGGGGATGCCTTAGGGTTTGGGTTTTTCAGCTACACCTGGGGAGAGGGGATGCCTTAGGGTTTTGGGTTTTTCAGCTACACCTGGGGAGAGGGGATGTCTTAGGTTTTGGGTTTTTCGGGTACACCTGGGGAGAGGGGATGCCTTAGGGTTTGGGGTTTTTCAGGTACACCTGGGAAAAGGGGATGCCTTAGGTTTTGGGTTTTTCAGGTACACCTGGGGAGAGGGGATGTCTTAGGTTTTGGGTTTTTCGGGTACACCTGGGGAGAGGGGATGCCTTAGGTTTTGGGTTTTTCAGGTACACCTGGGGAGAGGGGATGCCTTAGGGTTTTGGGTTTTCCTGTCTTGTTCTGGTGGGTAGTTTTTGCTTTTGTATTGAGCGGTGCTGGGGCTTGATCACAGGGAGATGGGGTCAGGGCAGTTTTGGTTCTAGCAGGGGACTCGCTTCTGCAAGGACACTCTCCGAGCTCCAGGCCCTGAGGATAAACAATGTGGAAGAGAGGAGGCAAGCAGGAAGGATGGAACGCCGTGATTTGGAGTTGTTGGTTGGACAATGGATGGGGAGGCATTCAAATGGACTGAAACTTGGAAAAGGGGGGTAATCTCGTGACTCTCCCTCCTTTTGCTTCCACCTTGGAGCCATCTGGGCAGAGCCACTGCTGTGGCTCTGGTGCTGCTGGGGTGTGGCCTTGAAGGCCTTTAATAAATGTTCACCTTATTTTTATATAACTCTGTCTGGCCTCTGTCTCAGCCTTTAAGGCAACAGAGGGGAGCGTCCAGGGGTGAGCCTGGAGCAAGGGGGGCACCCCCTGTCTTGGGTTATGGAACCTAGGATGTGAATTCTATTTTCATCTGCTGAAAGCAGTTGGGGAATTGTTCTCCTTTATCTCTTGTAACTCTGGAAGGAGGGAGGCAGGTGCCTTCTGATAATGGGGCAACTGTTAAAACCAGGTAGGGCATCGTTCCTTATCTCTTTCACTGCCCGTCCTCTCTCCAGGGGAATATTTTCTGCTAATGGACCATTAAGACACCCCTAAAAGCACACATCCCAAAAACTTACCCTTCCCAAAATAGTACACCCACATTCCATCATCCTACTGTGAGATGCTCCACCCAGTGGGGGGGGAGCCAACAATTCCTACCTGGATAAAACTGGGACATAGGAACAGGAAGCTGTCTGGCTTCACCCGATTACAGGAGGAAGAGTGGACCCCACTCTCACCATCACTGGACCCTTCTCACCATCACTGGACCCTTTTCTACAGGATCATCTCTAACAGAACCACATCTGCCACTCCAGGAGGACTCGCTTTTGGACTGCTTCCAACACCCTGACCAACAGGGTGTCAGGTTGTAGCTCTGACTCTGTCAGAGTTCTCCAAAAATTGTTGTTTGTTTGTTTGCTTGTTTGGTTGGGTGGTTTTGTTTCCTACTACATTTGTACTGTTAATATTCCTAGTAAAGAACTGTTACTCCTATATCCAAATCTTTGCCTGAAAGCCCTTGATTGCAAAATCATAATTTGGCGGGGGGTGAGGGGTTTACATTTTGTATTCTAAGGGAAACTCCAGATTTTCCTGGCGGATACCTGTCTTTCCAAACCCAGACACCCCCAAACCCCAGGACAGTGTCCCCCCCGGCCCTGCTGGCTTACGTAGGCCACGCCGCTGCCGCTGAGGCCGGTGTGGATGTCGATGTAGGACTCGGGCACCTCCTCGCAGAGGCCGCAGGAGGACAGGAGGCCCTTGAGCAGCGCGGCTTCCTCGTCGCCCGCGTTGCTGCCCCTGGAGAAGACCATGGCCCCCGCCTGCACCACGCAGGGCAGGTTGGGCATGATCCGCAGCACTTTGGTCCAGGGCGGGAGGAGCTGGGAAAAGAGGGGGGATGGGAGAAAAAGGGAGGGGTGCCAGCCCCCGGGAAGTACCCAAGGGTGACCGGAGACACCGGTGGGTGTCACCCATCGGGGGCTGGAGGAGAAGTGAGGAGCACGGGGAGGGAGCTGGAGGGGCAGCCGGGTGGGGATGAGGCCACGGTGTCCTGCGTGGGCCTGGCTGCAAATGGAGGAGGAGGAGGAAGGAAGGAAGGAAGGAAGGAGAGGAGGAGGAAAGGAGGAAGAGGAGAGTGAGAGGTGAAGAAGAAGGAAGAGAAGGAGAAGCGGAGAATGAGAAGGAGAAAGGAGGAGAACGTGAAGAAGAAGGAGAAGGAGAAGGAGAAGGAGAAGGAGAAGGAGAAGGAGAAGGAGAAGGAGAAGGAGAAGGAGAAGGAGAAGGAGAAGGAGAAGGAGAAGGAGGAGGAGGAGGAGGAGAAGGAGAGAACAAGAATGAGAATGAGAACGAGAAGAGAAGGGAAAAGGAGGAGGACAAGGATGAGGACAAGGGAGAAGGAGGAGAGAAGGAAGAGGAGGTGGAAGACCAGGAAGAGGAGCAAGAGGAGGAGGAGAAGGAAGAGGGGAAGGAGGAAGAGGAAAAAGAAAGAAGAGAAGGAGGAGAAGGGGAGAAGGAAGAGAAGAAGGGGAAGCAGAGAGCACGGGGAGGGAGCTGGAGGGGCAGCCGGGTGGGGACGAGGCCACGGTGTCCTGCGTGGGCCTGGCTGCAAATGGAGGAGGAAGGAAGGAAGGAGAGGAGGAGGAGGAAAGGAGGAAGAGGAGAATGAGAGGTGAAGAAGAAGGAAGAGAAAGAGAAGGGGAGAAGGGGAAAATGAGAATGAGAATGAGAAGGGAAAAGGAGGAGGACGAGGATGAGGACAAGGGAAAAGGAGGAGAGAAGGAAGAGGAGGTGGAAGACAAGGAAGAGGCAGAAGAGGAGAAGGAGAAGGAAGAAGAGAAGGAGGAAGAGGAAAAAGAAAGAAGGAGGAGAAGGGGAGAAGAAGGAGGGGAAGAAGGGGAAGCAGCAAGAGGAGGAGCAGGAGAAAAGGAGCAACAGGAGAGAAGGAGGAGCAGGAGACAAGGAGAAAAAATGGAGGAGAAGGAGAAGAGAACAAGAATGTGAATGAGAATGAGAACGAGAGGAGAAGGGAAAAGGAGGAGAACAAGGATGAGGACAAGGGAGAAGGAGGAGAGAAGGAAGAGGAGGTGGAAGATGAGGAAGAGGAGCAAGAGGAGAAGAAGAAGGAAGACGGGAAGGAGGAAGAGGAAAAAGAAAGAAGGAGGAGAAGAGGAGGAGAAGGGGAGAAGAAGGAGGGGAAGAAGGGGAAGCAGAAAGAGAGGAGGAGCAGGAGAAAAGGAGGAACAGGAGAGAAGGAGAAGGAGAAGGAGAGAACGAGAAGAGACGGGAAAAGGAGGAGGACAAGGATGAGGACAAGGGAGAAGGAGGAGAGAAGGAAGAGGAGGTGGAAGACCAGGAAGAGGAGCAAGAGGAGGAGGAGAAGGAAGAAGAGAAGGAGGAAGAGGAAAAAGAAAGAAGGAGGAGAAGGGGAGAAGAAGGAGGGGAAGAAGGGGAAGCAGAAAGAGGAGGAGCAGGAGAAAAGGAGGAACAGGAGAGAAGGAGGAGCAGGAGACAAGGAGAAAAAATGGAGGAGCAGGAGAAGGAGCAGGAGAAGGAGCAGGAGAAGGAGCAGGAGAAGGAGAAGGAGAAGGAGAAGGAGAAGGAGAAGGAGAAGGAGAGAACAAGAATGTGAATGAGAATGAGAATGAGAAGAGAAGGGAAAAGGAGGAGGACAAGGATGAGGACAAGGGAGAAGGAGGAGAGAAGGAAGAGGAGGTGGAAGATGAGGAAGAGGCACAAGAGGAGGAGGAAGAGGGGAAGGAGGAAGAGGAAAAAGAAGGGAGAGAAGGAGAAGGGGAGAAGAAGGAGGGGAAGAAGGGGAAGCAGAAAGAGAGGAGGAGTAGGAGAAAAGGAGGAGCAGGAGAGAAGGAGAAAAGACAAAGGAGAAGAGGAGAAGAGGAGAAGGAGAAGGAGAAGAAAAGAAGGAGAAGGAGAAGGAGAAGGAGAAGGAGAAGGAGAAGGAGAAGGAGAAGGAGGAGAAGGAGAAGGAGAAGGAGAAGGAGAAGGAAAAAGAAGGAGAAGGAGAAAGAAGGAGAAGGAGGAGGAGAAGGAAGGAGGAGTCTCACCCGCTGCAGTGTCTGGATGGTGACACCAGCCACCAGCGACACGACGATGTGGTGGGGCCCCACAGCAGGACGGATCTCCTCCAGGACCCCCGGCAGGATGTGGGGTTTGGTGGCCAGGAAGACCAGGGTGCTCCTGTGCACCACTTCCAGGTTGCAGTGCGTGGTTCGGCAGCCCAACTCCTGCCCGGGGACAGGGAGAGGGGTCACAGCCCAGCACCCCCAAAAAGGAGCATCCCAAAACCAGGACCCCCAACAGTGACAGCACATCCAGAGGCAGAGCTATGCCCTGGGGGACCTGCTCTGGTCACAAAGCCACCGAGGCTCTGCTTGGGTCTCACCCAGAGCTGGAAGGGATGAGCCAAACCCCAGCTGGTGGGGGGGAAAGGGTGCTCTGACCCCACAGCGAGGGACACCCCAACACCTCCCACCCCCCACGGCCCCACTCACCCGCCAAGCATCCAGGTTTTTGTCTGAGGGAGCGCTGGCCAGGACGTTGCTGGCTGGAACCTTCCCTTGGGGGACACAGGGAATGGGGTGAGTGGCCAGGGTGGCCCCAGACACCCCGATTTCCACCGGGATGCCATTCCTCCAATCCCAGCACCATCCCACGGTGGGGGGGACACGGAGCAAAGGGGGGCTGGGGACGGGTCCTGCTGGTGTGGCTGGCACAGGCACCCACAACGGAGGTGGCCCTGATGGGCAGGGCTGTCCCCACACTGTGCTGTGGGACAGGGACAATCACGGGGAGCAGGGACAGGGCTGTGCCCTCACTGTCTGTGGGGCAGGGCTGTCCCAATGTCCCCACACTGGTCTGGGGGACAGGGACCTCATAGAGGGTAGGGACCCTGGGGAGAAGAGGAACCTTGGGGAGGGGTACAGAAACGGGCTGTCCCCATGTCCCCAAGCCGATCTGGGGAACAGGGACCCCTGGGGGACTGGGATAGGACAGGGCTGTCCCCACGTCCCCACACTAATCTGTAGGACAGGGACACCGGGGAAAGAAGAGCAGGGTCCCCGGGGAAGAGCGGCAGGAAAGGGCTGTCCCCATGTCCCTCCAGTGCAGGACAGGAACCCGGGGAAGGGCTGGGACCTTGGGAACAGGCCAAGGCAGGGCTGTGCCCCTGTCCCTCCAATGGAGCGCTGGGACCTGGGGAAGGGCTGGGACCTTGGGGACGGGCCAGGACAGGGTTGTCCCCACGTCCCTGCACTGGAGGACAGGGACCCGGGGACGGGCTGGGACTTTGGGAAACGGGTCAGGACCTGACTATCCCCACGTCCCTCCACCAGACAACAGGGAAGGGAGCGCAGGGAGCGTCCAGACCACCGCTGTCCCCATGTCCCCCCGCACTTCCCCGCGCCACGGGACGCGCAGGGCCGCCGGGCAGGCGCCAGACCAGGACTGTCCGCATGTCCCCTCCCCTTGCCCGTGTGTCACGGACCCTCCGGTCGCCCTGCCCATCCCGTACCTGCCTGCAGCAGCCCCCGGACCAGCCCCCCGGCCATGCGCCCGGCGCCCACGAACCCGACCCACAGCTCGGGCGCCTCCATCGCTGCGCCAGGCCACGCCCCCCCCCGCAGCCGCACCCCCGGCGCTGATTGGCCGCGCGCAGCCACACCCCCGCTCTCCTATTGGCGGAGCCGCCGTTAAGAGGCGGGGTAAAAAAGGGGGAAGGAGGGGGAACCGCGCAGGCGCGGGCGCCACGTGGTTGGCGCAGGTGCGCGCGTGGGGATCCTGGAGGGAATTCCCGACTTTTCCCAAACTCTTTCCAAACCTTCCCCGCCGCGCTCAGCGGAGCCCCGGCACCCCTGGGGCCTCCACCACGAGGGGGGGGGACTAAATTTGGCGTGGGGGGGGCCCCCAAAGTTGTCCGTGGGTGTGGGAGGTGCTCCCCGCTCTCCTCCTACCGTGGGTCCCCCACCCACCTGCATCCACGGGTGCTCTCTGAGGGGAATGTTCCCTAATTTGTCCGTGGATGTGGGAGCTGCTTCCCACTCCGGGGTGCTCCTCTTCTTCCCACGGTGCCCTCACCCACCGGCATCCCTGGGACCATGGGAGGTCCCCTTAGTGGGGCGGGTCCCCGAAATTTGGGGAGAGGGGGGCGGTTCCTGGAATTTGTCCGTGAGTACCGCGGGCTTGTCGCCAGCCTCTTTTCCCCGCAGGAGCTCTTCCGTTCCCGTCATGCTGCTCCAGAGCTCCTGGGCTGTGCTGCTGCTCTGCACCACCGCTGGGTTTTTGAGGTGGCGGGGCCTCGCTGCCCCCCCGGAGAAGGTGGGGGGACCCCTCCCCAGAGCTGGGGTTCCCCCCCACAGATCCCCCTCAAGCCACATCCCGGGAGGTGTCACACCTGGACTCCTGTTTCTGTCAGGTGGCTGTGGGACTCTTCCCCAGCTGGGAAATTGGGATTCTGGGATTCTCCCATCCTGGACAGCCTCTTTCCTTGGTGTGGGGATGGTTTTTTGGGGGGGTGAAGGCCAAATTCTGGGGTGAGTTCACACCTTTTTCTATATTTTACCTCCCCAAACCCTCTCCTCTGTCCCCCCACCCTGCGCTGGGAGCACCCAGGGGCGCCAAGGGCTCGTTTTGGGGATGTCCATGGGGAGAAAAAGCGTTCCCCCATCATCAGCCCCCCCCAAATTTTCACCTCAGGAGGAGCTCTGGGAGACCTGGCTGAGGTCGGCGCTGGATGAGACCCCCGTGGTGCAGCTCGTGCAGGACATCACCCGCCGGATGGGTACCAGCCAGGGTTGGGACGCTGCAACATTCCCATATCCCAGATTGGGGCTGGTCCAACCTATTTTCCCTCCCCACAGGGAACGTGAGCAGCCGTGGGGCTGCAGAGCTCCGGGGAGGACACCAGGTTGTCCCATCCAGCCTCCATCAGGAGCAGGAAAGGACTCAGGATGTTCATCCCCAACCAGGTGGGGACACAGCACATCCCATTCCCAGCTTTTTCTCACACCAGGGTGCACCTTCCCCGGCTCATCCCACTGCTGTGTCCGTGTTTTCCCGCATGCAGAGAGCGTCCTGGTCCTTCAGGAGGTGATGGAGAAGCTGCAGAGGATCAACCAGAGCCTGGAGCTGATGCTGGCAGCCTTGGAAGATGCACGGAGCCGGCTGGAAAAGCACCTGGAGCACCTCAAGGCCGTCCCTGACCTGGATGGTGAGCGGGAATGGGTGCTGGAGGATCGATGGGAGCTGCTGGGTGCCAACACCAGGATCTTCTTCCCCGTCCCACAGGTCAGAGCCAAAGCGTCACCTCCTCCTGCATCCCACAAGGCTCATACTTCATGCTCCTGCTTCTCCCGCTGGTGCCAACGTCGTTCCGGGCCATCCTTCTCCTCCTCTTCCTCACTTCCAGCGCCCTCGGCATCCCAGCAATCTCCACCCTCCTGGTCCTCGCTGTGGCAGGTGGGGACAAGTGTGGAGACACCTGGCTGGGGGCACACCACCCCTTGGTGGGGCTCTGTCCTCTCTCCCAGCCTCTCGTTTTCCCACAGGGCGTTGGCTGGTGGCGTCCGTCTGCCGCGGTGCCGGAAGGATCCGGCCAGTGGTTCCCCGGGAAGAGCCCCGGTACCGGCTCACCTCCACCCCGGAGAGGTAGGAGATGGGTGAGGAGGTGGCATGGAACCCTTGGGAGCTGCTGGGTCCCATCCTTGGTCTCCCACCCTGGATTTTCCACCCTGGAGCCATCTGGCAGAAGTTCTCAGGAAGGGACGGGACACATCTTGGTGGCTTCCCTATGGCTTTTGGACATGGGTATGTCCCATCCTTGGTGCCTGCCTCATCCTGGATTTCCCATCCTGGATGCTCCATCCTGGAGCCGTTGGGCAGAGGTCTCCAGGACAGGACAGGACACATCCTGATGGTTTTCCTATGGCTTTTGGACACCTCATCCCAAAGCCTTGCTCCATTTCTGCTGGGATGTTCCATCCCTGCTTGGTGCTCCATCCTGGATGTCCCATCCTGGATGTCCCATCCTGGATGTCCCATCCTGGATGTCCCATCCTGGAGCCATCGGGTAGAGGTCTCCAGGAAAGGACAGGACACATCCTGATGGCTTTCCTATGGCTTTTGGACACCTCCTCCCAAAGCTTTGCCTCATTTCTGCTTGGATGCTCCATGCCAGGTGTCCCATCCTTGGTGTCCCACCCTGGATTTCCCATCCTGGATTTCCCACCCTGGAGCCTTCTGGCAGAAGTTCTCAGGAAGGGACAGGACACATCTTGGTGGTTTCCCTATGGAAGCCTACATGTCCCTTTTGGACACCTCATCCCAAAGCCTTGCTCCGTTTCTGCTTGGATGTTCTATGCCAGGTGTCCCATCCTTGGTGCCTCATCCTGGATTTCCCATCCTGGATGTTCCATCCTGGAGCCATCTGGCAGAGATCTCCAGGACAGGACACATCCTGATGGCTTTCCTATGGCTTTTGGGCATCCCATCCCAACTCCATGTCCTGTTTCTGCTCGATGTCACATCCCATCTGGCAGAGGTCTCCAGGAAAGGACAGGACACATCCTGATGGCTTTCCTATGGCTTTTGGGCACCTCTTCCCAACTCCCTGACCTATTGCTGCTCAGAGTAGGGTGTGGAGAGGCTGGAGAGGTGCATGTCTCCATTGTGGTGGTGACACAGAAGCCACCAAGGTGATTACGGTTTTCCTTCTTCCCACACAGGGAATGCGATGTGGAGCTGCTGCAAGAGGAGCTGGACAGGATGGAGATGAGCTGCTTGAAAGGTGAGAGGTGCCCACAAGGTGGGAGCTCTGGTGGCTGTAGGACAGAGACCCCTGACATGTCCCCATCTTGTGGTGGGACATGTGTGTTATCCCAGAATGTCCCCAAGCTCTGCCAGGGCATGTGCCACCACCCCAGAGTGTCCCCATTGTCCACCTGGAGACAGGAGCACTGGGAGGGTATCTCCACCCCTGCCATGTTCTTGCAGAGCCCTCAAACCTGGAGCAGCCCCAAGAGGTGGCCGGGGACGTTCCTGGATTTGCAGGGCAGGTGTCACCCGACCCCAGTGGCCAGAGGACAACACCGAGTTCGTGTGGGGTAAGCTGCTGGGTGGGATGTCCCCATGTTGGTGTTATCACCCAAAACCTGCTCTTGGGGGCCAGCTGGGTCTCCCTGAGTGAGCTCTTCCAAGGTTGGGGTGTCCTCACCACGCTGGCACCTCTGGTTGTGGGACAACCCATTGGGAGACGGACAGGGCTGGGGACATGACACAGAGGGAGGAATCTGGGGTGGAAGAGGGTGTCCTGAAGGATGGCCAAGGCATCCCAGGGGACCAAGGGACATCTGCAGGAACCCCCTTCTTCCCAAACCAGGTGACACCGGAGCCAGTCATGGATGCTGGGAAGCTCTGGGAGCCCAAACCCTGCAGCCCGAGGGCCAACACGTGAGCACCAACCACCAAGAACGTCCCTTCTCCGTGGCCTGGTGTCACCTCAGGGGAGACCCCGCTGCTGGTGGCTTCCTGGGGTGCTGATTGGTGTCTCCTCTGTAGGTCCCCATGCCAGGGCCTCACCAGAGCCGGGCAGCGGTGCCGGAAGAAAGCCATTCCTGGGCAGGAATTCTGCCACGTCCACACCACCCCCAGTAGCTTGGCCATGGGTTCATCCCCCCATTTTTGACCCTCTGCCCCCTCCCAGAGGGGTTTTAAACTTTTTTATGGCTATTCCAGATCCTGGTGGAGAACACGGACCCTATGGATGCCACTGGATGCGGGTACAGGGCAGATGTTCGTTATCCCACCAGTTTTATGCTATTTGCATATATTTTAATAAATGCCACATTTACAACCGGAGTCTTTCCCATTCCTATCCTGAGACGAGGGGGCTGTGGGATCATCCCCATGTGCCAAGAGCCAGCAGCAAATTCCATTTGCTGCCATTTCCATGCCCTGGAATCCCGACTGCCTTCCCTTTATGTTACGCCTAATTGCAGGTAATTAGTGTCGCTCATTAACAGCTCAGAGCCGCCGCCCTCTTGGACAGAGCCACGGCGATGGCTCCAGTTGTCTCCTACCACTTGATTTGGGATCTTTTTTTGGGATGCCCCCAACCTTCCTCCCCCCCCTGCCCCGGGCGTCCTGCGCCGCTCCCAGCAGTGGGGCGGGAATGTGGGAGCTGCTCCCCCAGGCTCCCGTTTCTACTTTGGAAATGTCACTGTCACCCCCCCCAGCCCCGTCCTCTGCCCCAGCAAAGGACAACCCTGAGTTGAAGAGGACGATCCCGGTGCCGGGTGACGCCAGTCCCGGGTGCCATCACTTCCTGGCGTTGGCGTAGTTGGCGTTGAACCAGGCACAGGTTTCCTTCACAGCTGGGGAGGGAGGAAACGGGATGGATTTGGGGATGAGGAAGGGATTTTGGTCGTAGAATCGCAGGATGGGAATAGAATTTGGTCGTTTAATCACGGGATAGGTTGGGTTGGAAGGGAATTTTTTTAGGTCTTCTTATCCAACCACCGTGCAAAGAGACACCTCCCAAGAGACCAGGTTGCTCCATGCCCCATCCAACCTGACCTTGGATCTTTCCAGGTGTGGAGAAACCACCCCCTCCCTGGGCAACCCCTGCCAGTGTTTCACCACCCTCATTCCTCACCCAGAAATGATGGACCCTCTTGATGCCACCAAGGCTGATGGCACAGGGTAGGACCCCCGGTGTCTCCTGGAGACTCCCCCACCTCACCTTTCCTGAAAGGTGTGAACTGGAATCCGGGCAGGTACCGCCGGAGCTTGGCGTTGCTGGCCGTCTTCTTGAACTGCCCGTCGGACTTGGTGGTGTCAAACTGGGACGGGAAGGGTTAAGGAGGAAAAAAAACGGGTCTTGCTTTTCCTCCTGTGGTGGGAAGGATCCTCTGGATCATGGAATCTCCCAGGGGAGCTGGTGGGAGGAGGGGCTTAGCCTTTTGTGAAGGATACAACGAGCTCTCCCCTGAACTCCATGGCCTCCGCGATGGCCTCTGCCGCTTCCCGGATGGAGACTTCGTCTTCTTCTCCCACTGTGGAGAAGGGAAGGATTGTGGCTGTTCCCTCATGGAGAGGGGACTCCTGGGGGCAGCCAGGGCTTACCTGACAAAATGATTGGTTCCACCTCATCGTACTCCCGCAGGACCCAAAGGAAAAGCCGGGCCAGGTCCTGTGGAAGAGCAGACAACTCTTGGAGGGGTCACTGATGTCCCCCAGCCCTCCCGTCCCAAGGGGACACAACCCTGGGGATGGCCCAGGACAAGCCAGAGGGGTTCAGACCCCTCTGGGGTCCTGCCAGTGGGTCCTCCAGCCCCATTCCCTGCTTCCCAAGGCCGCACCTACCAGGGAATAGATGAACTGTCTCCTGGGCTTGCCCGTTCCCCAGACGGTCAGAGCAGAGCCGGACTCTGCAGGAGGAAGGAGCCATGACCACCAGAGCCCCCTCTAACCACCCCACAGAGCAGGTGGGAAAGGAAAAAAAACCCCTCATTTCTTCCCCCCCAAAAAAAATCCCTGGAAGTCCTGCCACCCTCACGTTTGGCCAGGTAGACCTTGTGGATGAGCCCTGGCAGGACGTGGCCGTCCTCGATGTTGAAGTTGTCGTGCGGCCCGAAGACGTTGGTGGGAATGACGGCGGTGAAGCGTCGGCCGTGCTGCTCGGAATAACCCCTGGATGAGAGCAGGGAAGGGAAGGTGGGTGGGGCCGCCAAGCCCCTGCCTCCAGCACGGATGTGTCCCCAAAAAAACCCCGGCCAGCAGCACCTTCTTGAGCCTAGGGATCTCCCCAACTTCCACCTGGAAATCCCACCGGATTCCCCCTGTCAGGGTTTTCCAGGATTGCTTGTTTGTTTGTTTGCTTGTTGGGTTGGGTGGTTTTGTTTTCTACTGCATTTGTACTGTTAATGTTCCTAGTAAAGAACTGTTATTCCTATTCCCAAATCTTTGCCTGAAAGCCCTTAATTGCAAAATTATAATTTGGCAGGGGGTGAGGGGTTTACATTTTCTATTCTAGGGGAGGCTTCAGCTTTCCCTGGCGGATACCTGTCTTTCCAAACCAAGACACCCTTGCCTTGAAAACCAAGGGGTGCTCCCACGTCCCCAGCTGACCTGTTCTGGACGTCAATCATCCTCTTGGCATAGGAGTAGCCAAAGTTGGAGCTGTGAGGTGGCCCGTTGTGGATCTGGGAACGTCAGAGCGGGTAAATTAAGCAGGGCTGAGGCTTCCCCTGGATTTTCTCTGGGGATGGGGACTCTCACCATGGTCTCGTCAATGGGGTAGGTGGTCTTGTCCGGGAAGATGCAGGTGGAGAGGCAGGAGACCACCTTCTGCACCCCCAGCTCGTGGGCCGAGTGCAGGACGTTGTCGTTGATGTGGATGTTTGTCCTCTGGGAAAAGGGGACATTTATCAGGATTGTGGGGTCGAGGATCCCCAAATCCCTTCACCGACAACCCATTAATAACTCCAGAAACCACTGGAGCTCTGGTTTGGCTCCGGGAGCAGAGCAAGCCACATCCCTGCGTGCCCCATCTCCCAATTTAGGAGATTTAGGAATCCCGACAGTGCCAATTCCATGGGCGCTCACCCAAAAATCCAGGTTGGAGCGGAGGTTTTTGAAGAGGCCTCCGACCATGGCGGCCAGGTGGATGACGTGGGTGGGCTTGTGCCTCTCAAACAGGGCTCTGGTCTCGGAGCTGCTCCTGGAATGGGAAATTTTGGGATTCACTGGGGTCAGCAGAGAAAATAGAGGCGTTTTCCAAGGAAAAACCCAATCTTTGGAAAGGAAATGTTGGAGTTCACTGGGAACTTTTGGGATTCACTGGGGTCAGCAGAGAAAATTGAGGCGTTTTCCAAGGAAAAACCCAATCCTAGGAGAGGAAATGTTGGAGTTCACTGGGAACTTTTGGGATTCACGGGGGTCAGCAGAGAAAATTGAGGTGTTTTCCAAGGAAAAACCCAATCCCAGGAGAGGAAATGTTGGAGTTCACTGGGAACTTTTGGGATTCACGGGGGTCAGCAGAGAAAATTGAGGCGTTTTCCAAGGAAAAACCCAATCCCAGGAGAGGAAATGTTGGAGTTCACTGGGAACTTTTGGGATTCACGGGGGTCAGCAGAGAAAATTGAGGCGTTTTCCAAGGAAAAACCCAATCCCAGGAGAGGAAATGTTGGAGTTCACTGGCAACTTTTGGGATTCACTGGGGTCAGCAGAGAAAATTGAGGCGTTTTCCAAGGAAAAACCCAATCCTAGGAGAGGAAATGTTGGAGTTCACTGGGAACTTTTGGGATTCACTGGGGTCAGCGGAGAAAATTGAGGTGTTTTCCAAGGAAAAACCCAATCCTAGGAGAGGAAATGTTGGAGTTCACTGGCAACTTTTGGGATTCACTGGGGTCAGGAGAGAAAATTGAGGCGTTTTCCAAGGAAAAACCCAATCCTAGGAGAGGAAATGTTGGAGTTCACTGGGAACTTTTGGGATTCACTGGGCACAGCAGAGAAAATTGAGGCGTTTTCCAAGGAAAAACCCAATCCCAGGAGAGGAAATGCTGGAGTTCACTGAGAATTTTTGGGATTCACTGGGCTCAGTAGAGAAAATTGCGGTGTTTCCAAGGAAAAACCCCATCCCAGGAGAGGAAATGCTGGAGTTCACTGGGAATTTTTGGGATTCACTGGGCTCAGCAGAGAAAATTGAGGTGTTTCCAAGGAAAAACCCAATCCCAGGAGAGGAAATGTTGGAGTTCACTGGGAACTTTTGGGATTCACTGGGGTCAGCAGAGAAAATTGAGGTGTTTCCAAGGAAAAACCCAATCCTAGGAGAGAAAATGTTGGAGTTCACTGGGAACTTTTGGGATTCACTGGGGTCAGCAGAGAAAATCGAGGCGTTTTCCAAGGAAAAACCCAATCCCAGGAGAGGAAATGTTGGAGTTCACTGGGAACTTTTGGGATTCACTCGGGTCAGCAGAGAAAATTGAGGTGTTTCCAAGGAAAAACCCAATCCTAGGAGAGAAAATGTTGGAGTTCACTGGGAACTTTTGGGATTCACTGGGGTCAGCAGAGAAAATTGAGGCGTTTTCCAAGGAAAAACCCAAATCCTAGGAGAGGAGATGTTGGAGTTCACTGGGAACTTTTGGGATTCACGGGGGTCAGCAGAGAAAATTGAGGCGTTTTCCAAGGAAAAACCCAATCCTAGGAGAGGAAATGTTGGAGTTCACTGGGAACTTTTGGGATTCACTGGGGTCAGCAGAGAAAATTGAGGCGTTTTCCAAGGAAAAACCCAATCCCAGGAGAGGAAATGTTGGAGTTCACTGGGAACTTTTGGGATTCACTGGGGTCAGCAGAGAAAATTGAGGTGTTTTCCAAGGAAAAACCCAATCCCAGGAGAGGAAATGTTGGAGTTCACTGGGAACTTTTGGGATTCACTGGGCTCAGCAGAGAAAATTGAGGTGTTTTCCAAGGAAAAACCCAATCCCAGGAGAGGAAATGTTGGAGTTCACTGGGAACTTTTGGGATTCACTGGGCTCAGCAGAGAAAATTGAGGTGTTTCCAAGGAAAAACCCAATCTTTGTGAGGAAATGTTGGAGTTCACTGGGAACTTTTGGGATTCACGGGGGTCAGCAGAGAAAATTGAGGCGTTTTCCAAGGAAAACCCAAATCCTAGGAGAGGAGATGTTGGAGTTCACTGGGAACTTTTGGGATTCACTGGGGTCAGCAGAGAAAATTGAGGCGTTTTCCAAGGAAAAACCCAATCCTAGGAGAGGAAATGTTGGAGTTCACTGGGAACTTTTGGGATTCACTGGGCTCAGCAGAGAAAATTGAGGTGTTTCCAAGGAAAAACCCAATCCCAGGAGAGGAAATGTTGGAGTTCACTGGGAACTTTTAGGATTCACTGGGGTCAGCAGAGAAAATTGAGGTGTTTCCAAGGAAAAACCCAATCCTAGGAGAGGAAATGTTGGAGTTCGGTGGGGGCAGACTGGGGAGTTTCTAAGGAAAAACCCAGTCTTGGGATGGGAAACTGGGATTGGGTGAGGTCAACAGAGCAAGTTGGGGTTTTCCCAAGGAAAACCCAAATTCTGGGATGGAAAATTTTGGGGTTTGTCAGGGCCAACAGAGCAGATTGGGTTGTTTCCAAGGAAAAATCAAATCCTGGAATGGGAAAATTTGGGATTCAGTGGGGTTGACAGAGCAGACTGGGGTGTTTCAAAGGAAAACCCAAATCCAGGGAAAGGAAATTTTGGGGTCACTAGAGCAGATTGGGGTGATTCCAATGAAAAACCCAATCCTGGATGGGAAAACTTGGGTTCATTAAGGTCAACAGAGCAGACTGGGATCTTTTCAAGGAAAAACCCAATCCTGGGCTGGGAAATTTTGGGGTTTGTCAGGGTGACCAGAGCAGATTGGGGAGATTCAGAGGAAAAACCCAATCCTGGGCTGGGAAATTTTGGGGTTTGTCAGTGTCAACAGAGCAGATTAAGTTCTTGCCAAAGACAATCCCAATCCCAGCATGGGAAATTTTGGAGTTTGTCAGGGTCAACAGAGGAGACTGGGTTGTTTCAAAGGAAAAATCAAACACTGGAATGGGAAAATTTGGGATTTGGTGGGGACAACAGCAAATTGAGGCATTTCCAAGGAAAACTGCAATCTTGAGATGGGAAATTTTGGGGTCACCAGAGCAGATTGGGGCGTTTCCAAGGAAAAACCAAAAATCCAGGGGAAAGAAATTTTGGCGTTTGTTTGGTTTTGACAAAGCAAATTCCAAGGTTTCCAAGGAAAAACCAAAAATCCAGGGGTAGGAAATCTTGGCGTTTGTTGGGGTTGACAGAGCAAATTCCAGGGTTTCCAAGGAAAAACCAAATACTGGGGTAGGAAATTTTGGCATTTGTTTGGTTTGACAGAGCAAAATTCCAGGGTTTCCAAGGAAAAACCAAAAATCCAGGGGTAGGAAATTTTGGCGTTTGTTTAGTTTGACAAAGCAAATTCCAAGGTTTCCAAGGAAAAACCAAAAATCCAGGGGTACAAAATTTTGGCGTTTGTTTGGTTTGACAAAGCAAAATTCTAGGGTTTCCAAGGAAAAACCAAAAATCCAGGGGTAGGAAATTTTGGCGTTTGTCGGGATTGACAGAGCCAATTCCAGGGTTTCCAAGGAAAAAAACCCAACTCACGTCAAGTCGGCGTCCCGGGAGGACACGAAGATCCACTCCTCATCCGGCCGCCCCTCTCCATCGGCCACCACCTTCTCGATGGCTCTGCCCACCAGGCCGGTGCCACCTGTCACCAGGATGCGCTTGGTCACCTCCGTCATGGCCAGAACCCTACAGGGAGAAGCCGGAGGGACGAGCCGGGATCACCCTCGGGATGCACCTCAGGACACCCACCGGCATCACCCACATCCCAGACAGCTAAGATTGGGTTTTTTTGGCGGGGATATTTCTGCGTTTCTGGCAAAAAGGGGCGTGTTTGGCTGTGACCAGGATGAAACTCTTCAGCTGGAGGCCACCTGGGCCAGGGCCAGACCTGCCACGTGGCACTGCCCGGCCTCTGGAAAGGGAGGGGCACCTGCACCCCCAGGTGTGTGCCCGAATCTCCTTCGGCACCCCCAAATAGCCTCCCATACCCCAAATCTCCCCCCTGCACCTCGGGGCTGCATGCCAGATCTACTCCTGAACCCCGAGTCTTGTGTCTGCACCCCAAATCTCGCCCTGCACCCTTCTGTACCCTGGATCTCATTCTGTACCCCAAATCTCTCTCTGCACCTCGGGTCTGCACCCCAGATGTCCCCCTGAACCCCAAATTTCCCTCTGCACCCCAAGTCCTATGTTTGCAACCTAAAGCTCCCCTGCACCCCAAATCCCGGGTCTGCACCCAGGATGGCGTCCCACGCCTCCCCTGCCCCTCAAACCCCAGCACTGCACCCCAAATCCCAGCTCTGAGCCCAGTCCTAACCCCCCCCCGTCACCTCCCCTGCACCCCAAATCCCACTCCTGCACCCCCATCTCCCCGCACCCCCTCCCGTCCCGCAGCGCGTCCCCCCCTCCCAACCCACAACCTCTCGTCCCCCTGCCCTCCCCACCGTCCTGTCCCCCCCTTTTTGGGGACCCCCCGTTTCTCCTCCCCACCGGCCTGGGGGGGCTCCTGCCCCTGAAAATGTCCCTTAATGGGGTGAGGGGCGCGTCTCACCCAATCGGCTGGATTCGGGGCCACTCGGGTGCGCTCGGATACGCTCGGTTGAGTTCGGCTGCTCTCGCCTCCGTGCGGGTTCGGGTTGGATCGGTGAGGGCTCGGCTGTGTTCGGCTACACGCGGCTAGGCTCGGCGGGGGCTCGGCTGTGCTCGGTAAGGTTCGGTTGCGCTCGGCTCGGTGGAGCCTCGGCTGGATTCGGGGTCACTCGGGTTAGCTCGTTGCGGGCTCGGCTGAGTTCGGCTCAGCTCGACTCGGTTCGTCTCGGCCAGGCGAGGGTTCGGATGCTCTCGGCTTCTTCCGCCTCCGTCACCGGGCGCTGCCGCTTGGCTCGTCGGGAAATGTAGTCCGTGCTCGGGAGCAGCGGAAAGGAGCGGGCGCAGGGGAAGGGATTTTGGGAAGGGAAAAGGGATAAGGGAAGGGGGTGCGGGTGTGGAAGTGAGGTGCAGGGGAGGGAAGGAGGTGCAGGGAAAAGGAAGGAGGGAAGGGAAAGGAGGTGCAGGGGGAGGGAATGGAGGTGCAAGGACAGGGAAGGGTGGATGGGAAGGGGATGCCAGTGCAGGGAAGAGGGTGCAGGGGTTTTAAGGAGATTCATTGGAATGGGGTGCAGAAGCAAGGGAAGGGATGCAGGAAAGGAAGGGGGTGCAGCGAAAGGGGGTTCCCATGTTCCCCCGCCTCCAAAGAGGGCTCATCAAAAGGGATTTCGATGTGAACATGTTTTAATCACTTTTAATGCACTTAAGCCAAGATTAAAAATGAGCAGAGCTTTCCTGTGGGTGGGGGATGGCTTTGAAGGCACCTCCTCCATCCCCACTTCCAGCTGGCTTTTCCTTCAGGATTTTTGCCAGGCAAAGGTTTGCTCTGCATTAAAACTTTGAAAGTGGAATTACAGGAGACCAAGCCAAGAATTCCCACATTCCTCCCACCAAAGCCCTGGATAGCTCCAGTGTTGAGGAGCAATGGAATATCATTTTTTCACTCCTTTTTCTCCTGGGTGAGACCTGGAAATGTGCCCTTTTCCTTTGGGAAAAGTGTCAGGGAAGGATGAATCCTTGGGGACCTCCTTGCTGGGAATTGTGAGCGTGTCATTTGCATATTAAACGATGTCACCTTGTGCCTGTGTCCCCTGAAAGTGCCCATCCCCTCTCCCAGCTGGCTGGGTCCCAGCATGTGTCCAGGCCTGTCCCAGCTCCAAAATCCCTCTCCCAGGAGTCTTGGTGTTGTTCCCACCTGCTGTTTTACAGGATTCCCCAGCTGATCTCACCCATGGAGCCAGGGATGGACACTGAAGCTCCTTCTCCATGCCAGCTAATTCCACGTCTGTCCTCCATCCTCCACAAGACACTAAGGTTTGGCGAGAAGAAACCTCACGTTGATGTTGGGATGAGTCAGATCCAGCTGCATCCACGCTTCCACCTCACTTCACGGCGAAATTATGGTATAAAAAGGTTTGGCTTGGAATAAAATCATCCCCATAAATAAAAATCATCCCGTTCCAACCCCCTGCCATGGGCAGGGACAACTTCCACTAGACCAGGTTGCTCCAGTGTGGCCTTGAACGCTCCCAGGGATGGGGAGGGAAAGCCAAGGAAGATTTTCGACGTGCTGGTGGGAGGATAAGATCTTCCTGCTGCCTCCTGCAAGTTTTGGGAGACTAATTAGGGATAAACCCATGTTTCGGCCAAGGCATTGCTGGGAGGTAGCGCGGCCAAGAGCTGCTGCGACAGCACTCGAATAACCACGGTGCTGCATTAAATGTAGTAATTTTGGAGCTTAAATATGCTAATTCTGGGACTAATTACCGAAGAAACGTTGGAGCACGAGGGAAGATCACAGGGGAAAAGGGATAAAGCTGCGGCGACCACATGGGACAGACTCGTTTGTTAATGAAATATCACCCAGGCTTCTGATGTTATCTAAGGAGGCCTTGGTGTTTAAGGATCAAAGCCCAGTGCAGACCCATTAGCTCATCTGGGCAGGGCGTCTGCGTGACATGATCCAGAGGACATCCCAGGACCTTCCGGGCGGATAAAGCTTGGGTGGCTTGGCCAGGTCCTGTCGGAGAACCGCTGCTTCGTGTCAGGCGTCGTTTCCGTGACGAAGCTTCCTTGTGGGTGACCTATTTTCTCTGGAACGGGCCCGGTTTTGGGTCCAGCCCCGCTCCCTGCTCTGCCCTCCCCATGCCTCCTAGGAAAGTGGGGCAGATGGGGTATGAGGTTCCCGGGTGCAGCCTCTCCCAGGTGGAAGCTGTCTGAGGATGATGCTTTACGGCTGCAGCCAAGCTCCAGGATCCCAGGTGAGAGAGCTCTAAGCGTCTCTTCCCCGCTAAAATTCCATCCTTGGGGCTCTTTTTTGGGGAGCAGCACACCAGCAGTGACCCCTTTTCCAGGCCTTGTCCCACCTGTGCCAATTTCCAAAGAGATTGGGGGGTTGCTCCCTACGATGTGCAGCCCTTTGGTGTTGGGAGTTATCCAAAAACACAGAGGGGGAAAAACTAGGATGGGGATGGGGATGATGGCCACAGATATCCCAAGAAACCCCGTATATGGGATTGGGAGCAGCTGCCACATGAGAATGTCCTTTCCACCGTCATTTTGGACTTGGTCTTGTTGAGTCCAGTCCTCTGGAGGAGGGAGATGAACCCGCCACTGCTCCATGATGGGGTTTGGGGTTATTCTGGGAGTGGGATCTTGGCTAGGTGGGTGTGAATCCCATCGGGAGAGACGCTGGAAGATGCCACCTCTTCCAGCCTGTCCCACCTGCTTCGGGTCTCCTTGGATGGATTGTGGAGAACCCGAGCGACCTGGATTTCCCGGGATGGATGGGAGAGAGGAATGTGGGCACAGGGCACTGTGGATGTGGATTTCGGCCTCCTCCCAGTGTTCCCTGGAACCCACGTGAGCTGACTGTGCCCAAAAACAGCGTCTCTGGCGCAGGTTTGGGATGAGGCAGACATCCCGCTGGGCCTGGCTGCTTGGGCATGTCCCAGGACCTTGGGAAGGCGAAATCCTGCTCTTGTTTCAGTCCAAGTGTTGATGTCAAGCTGGATGAACTCCAAGGCGAATGAGTATAAGAGCACGGATTACTTAAATTTGTCTTTTTATGGGTTAGACTTCGCTTTAAGACGAGCTGAAGTTCATGCCTCAAGGGCAACCAGGGGAAATACACTATTTACACTAAGTCAAGAAATAAAAAGGCCAAACAGTTCCAAACCTATTCTCTCTCTTCTTTCTCAGCTCAGATGCAGGAGCTGTTTAGTTTTCGTTTTAGGGAAGGGCTTTGTTCCTCAGCAAACTCTTCCTCTTTGAACCAAATCCGAATCCAGCTGTGCATGGAGTTCTCCAGCTCTCTCTCTGGGCTCCAGCTGCTCCAGAGATGTTATTTCAATTTGCTTTTGATGAATATTTTAGTGCTGCCAATAGCCCTGGAGACTTTGAACTCGTGTGTCAGCCCAGAGCTCACCTGTTTGCCGGGAGCCTTTGTACAGCAAAAAAAAAAAAAAAAAAAAAAAACACATCAAAGGAGAAGAAAGAGTGAACGTCACTGGTGAGAAGCAGTCTGGGGAGACCAAAGATCTCTATGACCCAAAAATCCACGTTGGAGTGTCGAAACTGGGAGGCAAAGAGGCAGGAAGGTGGCACAAGGGGCAGCATCTTCTCAACAGGGTCACAGGCTTGTTCCTGCACCTTGTTCCCAGGTCTCCAGGCTGTGCCTCAGGAATCCACAGTGACTTGGTGGGAGTCAAGTCATAATGGGGATGTGCTGTGTGACCTCAGAGCAGAAGGTTGGTGGCTTGGGGTTGGCAGCACAGATGATCCAGGGACGCTGAACAGGGAGGGGGGTGGTCCCCCCACCTTAATGGGACCTAGCAGTGAAGAGGGAAAGGGGAATCTCCATCAGGGATCAGTTGAAGACCTCATAACAAGGTGAGGTCCTGGCCTGGGGACTTCCAGGAAGGGAGGTGGAAAGGGGACTGTCCAGGCAGATGGGCAATACAAGTGTGACCATCACCTGCGTCAGCTGAGGAACTCACAGAAAGGGGCAAGATGACCTGGAAACCATGGTAAGCCAAGGCCCTTGAGGGAAGAGGGAACAAGGAAATGGAACCTCCTTGTGGGTTGTCCTGGCACCCCTCTGAAAGTGAAGATGGTGTCACAGAGACTGCAGCTCTTCAGACTGGGAGCAAAGTATCTGTGCTGGGTGTAGGTGCAAGAAGTCTGGAACAAGAAGAGGAGGCATCTGAGGCTTTGCTGCAGGAAAACTTTATTGAGGCAAAAGAGGGGATGGGCAGAAGCAGCAAGTGGAAGGGGTCTAATGTGAGCTTCAAGGGCAACCGTAAGCCAGGGTGTTTTTCCTTGAAGGAGCTGTTGCCAGAGCCCCAAGCTGGTGGTGTCAGGGGTGGTGCTGAGGGTGTTCAGCAGATGTAGCCGCCCCTTCTGCCATAGCAGCCCAGACCTCCCAGGCCATAGCCAAGGCCAAAGCCAAACCCACCAGAGATGGGCTGTCCCTGGGCACTGAGTTCACTCCCCACAGCAGCCGAGGAGGTGGATCCGACGGCGGTGTTCTGGGGGAAGGAGGTCATGATGGGTCCTGGCAGGGTCACCAGCACAGGGGAAGGGTCGATGATGACACGGGAATCCTGGCATTGCAGGGCACAGGGCTCGTTGCAGCTGTTGGCCAGCGGGGTGGGTCCGCAGGGTCGGCAGAGGTCGTAGCAGGCCATGGGTGTGGTGTGGAGGATCCTGGAAGAGAGAGGGGGTGAGGCAGGGCAGGGGTGAGGGGCTGTGAGGGCTGCTGATGCAGGAGAGAGAGAGAGAGCGAGCATAGAAGGTGTTGTGGGGCTGTGGGGAGGTGTGAGGGCTGCTGAGGCTGGGGCTGAGTGTGCTGGAAGAGAGGGACCTGGGGTTTGAGGAGCAGGAGGGTCAGGGCTTGAAAAGCAAGAAGGTTTGAGGCTCACCTGGTTGTCAGCAGGAGCAGGAGGAGAAGGCTGGAGGAGAATTGTGTGAGGGACAGAGGCTCTGGGCCGGCTTTTATGCTGGTCCTGCAGGGGCGGGACGGCTTTGGCCCATGGCCTTGGGGCATTTTGCAGGCCTGGTGAGTCCTGAGGTGGGGAGCGTTTTGCTTCCCACAACTCTGCAGTGTCATGCCCTACTCTTGTGGCCATGACCTTGGTGGCAGCCTTTACCTGCAAGGATTAGAGACCAGAGGCTGCTGTTGATGTTGTTTGTCTGGGAGGGCTGAAGACGTGACCAGAGCTTTGGAGCGGTGGGATATCCTCATTGTGGCAGAGGTGTGCTGTGGGTGTGTGGGTGTGTGGTGAAGAGGGGCCTCATTCCACCACAGCCATGTCAGGCTTGTTTAAGGCTTTGCAGCTGTTCTGGGGGTGACAGGTGTCCACTGCCATCACATTTTCTGTCTCCCTACCACATTGTGAAATTTCTAAACCTCTCTGTGTTCCAGGCCTTTTTCACTGGAGATGAGGAATCAGTTCCTGTGATTTAGACATGCCTCCCATACTCCCCAAGGTCTTGTGTTGGTTCATCCATAGCTGATGAGGGATAAGGAGAAGAAAACATGTGAGGAGCAGTTGATGGAACTATGGAAATTTATTTTTCAGAAAAACAGGGTTGACCTTGTTACTCTCTCGAGGTACCTGAACGGAAATCAAAATATCAGTTTTGTCTGACACAGCCTTGCGAGTCATGGTGTTGGGAGTGTCTTCTTCCCTACAACTCTGTAGTGTCATGTCCTGCTCTTGAGTCTGTGTCCACCTAACCTTGGCAGCTGTGAGAGTTGTTCTTTAGGAGCATTATATGGACATGTGTGTCAGAGAAACGTGAATATACAACAAAAACCTAAGAAAACTATAGGTGTCATCAATGCAGTCATTTTGTGGCACTTGTATTGTTTAGTTTGTGGATGTGTTATGAAGAGCAGCCCCATTCCCTCGCAGCCCTGTCAGGTGTGTTTGGTCTTTGCAGCTGTGCTGGGCATGAGGAGCTGCCCCTTTGGTCTTTGTCCTTTTAAGGGTATTTGAGACCAAAGTCTGGTGTTGATGGTGTGTGTAAAAGGGGCTGAAGGGGTGACCACAATTTGGAGAGCTGGGATGTCATCAGTGAGGTCAGCTTGTCGAACTCCTGGTTTAGGTTTTTTGGGTGTGTTGTTTCGAGGGTTCCCAACTATCAGAGGTTGGTCAGGCTGGTCTGGGCTTTGCATCTATTCCAGGTGTGAGCACCTGCACTCTTGTGTTCCAAGTGGGCAGTAGGAGAGCTGCCCCTCAGCAAGCTGGCAGATGGTGGAGTGTCTGAGGCCACACTTGGTTGTTCCACCAGTGAGAGAGGTCTGGGTTCGAGGGGTTAAACTAATCTCCTGCATTTCAAGAGTGTAAAATGTGAAGTTCTGCATCTGGTCAGGAATGGCACTGGCTTCCAGGTCATGGTGTGGATTAAGAGTCAGGAAAGCAGCTGGTGGAGAACAAAGAAACCACAAGGTCGCAGTGGAGCTTTACTTCAATTGGTGTCACCAGTGTCTAAGAGTGATTTCTGAGAACTGTTGCCATGAAGTTAGGAGATGTGGCCCTTGCTGTCTTTAGAGCACTGGTGGGATCCCATGTGGAGTGGTGTGGACATTTTTGGCCTCCACAGGTGAAGAAGCACAAAGGGGTAGGGGATGAAGAGCAGTTGAGAGGGCCAGCAGATAGCCCAAGCACTGGAGAATCTTTTCTACTGGAGAGACTGAGAGAGCTGGGACTCTGAGGAGACAAGGATGGGCAGGAGGGTGTCATGAGTGTGTTGGAGCCCAGCTGCTCTCAGCACTGCATGCATGAAGAAAAAGGGGGCAGGTGCGCCAGTGGAAACAGATGGAATTCCATGGGGAAAATAAGACAAGAAATCTGTAGTGTGTGTGGATGGTCCCAGAGTGTAAGAGACAATGACGTCCTTGTTCTTGGATGTCCAAAATTGAACTGGCCATTGTCCTGGAAATGCTGCTCTTACTGGGGCTGCTTGAGCAAAGGGGATTGAAGGACTTGTGATCTGGAGTTCCTGCCTTAAGTTCATGATGTTTTTTGTCTCTTCACTCGTAGACCCTTGGATGCTGCAGGAAAGAGAATTTTTCAAGTGCATGCTGGCACAGAGTGATTTTGGCCAAGCTGTGCCTGGGACAGAATTGTTGTGTCAGAGGCTTTGGTGTATGAGGTGATGGCCTTTTGTCATGTTCTGGAAGGCCCCCCCTCTGCTCTGTTTGCCATTTCAGTGCTGGTTATTACTGGTGGGGACATATTTGGTGAGAAAAGATTTTCCTTCTTTTTCCATCCAAGAGTGGCATGCTGAGCACAGTCGTTACCAAGGGTGAGGATGTAAGATGATTGGAATTTAAAAAGAAGAGAAAGCAACTCAGGTTGTGATGCAAAAAAAATTTATTGAAGTGAAATGATGAGAAAGAAGGAGCTGAAGGAGTCGGGTGTGAGGTACAAGTAGAGGGACTATGAGCCAAGGTGCTTTGCTGGCAGGAGCTGTTGCCAGAGCCGTGAGCTGGTGATGTCAGGGCTAGTGCTGAGGGTGTTCAGCAGATGTAGCCGCCCCTTCTGCCGTAGCAGCCCAGGCCTCCCAGGCCATAGCCAAGGCCAAAGCCAAACCCACCAGAGATGGGCTGTCCCTGGGCACTGAGTTCACTCCCCACAGCAGCCGAGGAGGTGGATCCGACGGCGGTGTTCTGGGGGAAGGAGGTCATGATGGGTCCTGGCAGGGTCACCAGCACAGGGGAAGGGTTGATGATGACACGGGAATCCTGGCACTGCAGGGCACAGGGCTCGTTGCAGCTGTTGGCCAGCGGGGTGGGTCCGCAGGGTCGGCAGAGGTCGTAGCAGGCCATGGGTGTGGTGTGGTGGGTCCTGGAAGAGAGATGGGGTGAAACAGGACAGGGGTGAGGGGGTGTGAAGGGTGATGATGAAGGAGAGAGAGAGGGAGAGAGCATAGAAGGTGTTGTGGGGCTGTGGGGAGGTGTGAGGGCTGCTGAGGCTGGGGCTGAGTGTGCTGGAAGAGAGGGACCAGGGGTGAAGGAGCAGGAGGGTCAGGAGTTTGAGGGGCAGGAGGGTCAGGGGTTTCAGGCTCACCTGGTTGTCAGCAGGAGCAGGAGGAGAAGGCGTCGGGAGAAGTGTGTGAGGGACAGAGGCTCTGGGCCGGCTTTTATGCAGGTCCTGGAGGGGCGGGACAGCTTTGGCCCATGGCCTTGGGGCATTTTGCGGGCCTGGTGAGTCCTGAGGTGGGGAGTGTTTTGCTTCCCACAACTCTGCAGTGTCATGTCCTACTCTTGTGGCCATGACCTTGGTGGCAGCCTTTACCTGCAAGGATTAGAGACCAGAGGCTGCTGCTGATGTTGTTTGTCTGGGAGGGCTGATGACGTGACCAGAGCTTTGGAGCGGTGGGATGTCATTATTTTGGCAGTTGTGCTGTGGGTTTGCGGGAGTGTGGTGAAGAGGGGCCTCAATCTACCACGGCCATGTCAGGCTTGTTGGGTCTTTGCAGCTCTTCTGGGGGTGACAGGTAAAGACTTCAAAGAGAGTTTCTGTCTCCCTAGCCTGTTGAGATATTTCTAAACCTCTCTGTGTTCCAGGCCTTTTCCACTGGAGATGGGAAAGCAATTCTTGTGATTTAGGTATGCCTCCCATACTCCTCAAGGTCTTGTGTTGGTTCATCCACAGCTAGTGAAGGAAAAGGAGAATGCGTGTGAGGAGCAGTGGATGGAACTGTGGGCATTCATTTTCAGAAAAAGAAGGTTGACCTTGTTAATCTCTCGAGGTACCTGGACAGAAATCATCATAGCAGTTTTGTCTGACACAGCCTTGCGAGTCATGGTGTGGGGAGTGTTTTCCTCCCCACAACTCTGCAGTGCCATGTCCTGCTCTTGAGTCCATGTCCACCTAACCCTGGCAGCAGCTTTAAAGTGAGAGTTGTTCTTTGGAAGCGTTGGAATGGAAGATGTGTGTCAGAGAAACCATAATATACAACAAAATCCTAAAAATAATATGGGTGTCATCAGTGAGGTCATTTTGTGGCAGTTGTGTTGTTTAGTTTGTGGGTGTGTTGTGAAGAGGGGCCCCATTCCCTCCCAGCCCTGTCAGGCCTGTCAGGGCTTTGCAGCTGTGCTGGGCATGAGGAGCTGCCCCTTCCATCACAGTCATTCCTCCTTTAAAGTGTCAGTATTTGAGATCAGAAGTCTGGTGCTGATGGTGTGTGTCAAAGGGGACTGAAGTGATGAACACGATTTGGAGCAGTGGGGTGTCATCAGTGAGGTCAGCCTGTAGAACTCCTGGTTTAGGGTTTATGGTGCTGGTATTTAGAGGGGTCCCAAATTATCACAGACTGATCTGAGCTTTGCATCTGTTCCAGGTGTGAGCACCTGGACTCTTGTGTTCCAAGTGGGCAGTAGGAGAGTTGCCCCCTCAGCAAGCTGGCAGATGGTCTGACGCTCCACTTGGTTGTTCCACCAGTGAGAAGGGTCTGGAGACTGAGGGTTAAACTAATCTCCTGCATTTCAAGAGCAGGAAATGGGAAGTTCTGCATCTGGCCAGGAATGGCACTGGCTTCCAGGTCATGGTGTGGATTAAGAGTCAGGAAAGCAGCTGGTGGAGAAGAAAGAAACCACAAGGTCGCAGTGGAGCTTTACTTCAATTGGTGTCACCAGTTTCCAAGAGTGATTTCTAAGAACTGTTGCGATGAAATTGGGAGAGGTGGCCCTTGCTGTCTTCAGAGCACTGGTGAGATCCCATGTGGAGTGGTGTGGTCATTTTTGGCCTCCACAGGTGAAGAATCAAAAAGGGGCAGTGGATGAAGAGCAGTTGAGTGGGCCAGCAGACAGTGCAAGGGCTGGAGAATCTTTTCTACCGGAGAGACGGGGAGAGCTGGGACTCTGAGGAGACAAGGATGGGCAGGGGGGTGTCATGAATGTGTGGGAGCCCAGCTGCTCTCAGCACTGCATGCATGAAGAAAAAGGGGGCAGGTGCACCAGTGGAAATAGATGGAATTCCATGGGGAAAGTAAGACAAGAAATCTATAGTGTGTGTGGATGGTCCCAGAGTGTAAGAGACAATGACGTCCTTGTTCTTGGATGTCCAAAACTGAACTGGCCATTGTCCTGGAAATGCTGCTCTTGCTGGGCCTGCTTGAGCAAAGGAGAACCAAGGTCTTGCGTTTTGGATTTCCTGCCTTAAGTTCATGATGTTTTTTGTCTCTTCAGTGGGGGGACCCTTGGATGCTGCTGGAAAGAGAATTTTTCGAGTGCATGCTGGCACAGAGTGACTTTGGCCAAGCTATGCCTGGGACAGAATTGTTGTGTCCGAGCCTTTGGTGTATGAGGTGATGGCCTTGTGTCATGTTCTGGAAGCCCCCACCTCAGCTCTGTTTCCCATTTCTGGGTTGGTTTTTACTGGTGGGCACATATCTGCTTAAAAGATTTTTCCTCCTTTTCCATCCATGTGTGGCCTTTTGAGCATGTGCATTACACTGGGTGAGAATGTCAGACGATTGGAATTCGAAGAGAAGAGGATGCAACTCAGGTTGTGATAAAAGAAAAATTTATTGAAGTCAAAGAATGATGAGAAAGAAGAAGCTGAAGGAATCGAGTAGAAAGTACAAGTAACGGGACCATCAGCCAAGGTGCTCTGCTGGCAGGAGCTGTTGCCAGAGACCTGAGCTGGTGGTGTCAGGGGTGCTGCTGAGGGTGTTCAGCAGATGTAGCCGCCCCTTCTGCCGTAGCAGCCCAGGCCTCCCAGGCCATAGCCAAGGCCAAAGCCAAAGCCACCAGAGATGGGCTGTCCCTGGGCACTGAGCTCACTCCCCACGGCAGCCGAGGAGGTGGATCCGACGGCGGTGTTCTGGGGGAAGGAGGTCATGATGGGTCCTGGCAGGGTCACCAGCACAGGGGAAGGGTTGATGATGACACGGGAATCCTGGCATTGCAGGGCACAGGGCTCGTTGCAGCTGTTGGCCAGCGGGGTGGGTCCGCAGGGTCGGCAGAGGCTGTTGCAGGCCATGGGTGTGGTGTGGTGGGTCCTGGAAGAGAGATGGGGTGAAACAGGGCAGGGGTGAGGGGGTGTGAAGGGTGATGATGAAGGAGGGAGAGAGGGAGAGAGCATACAAGGTGTTCTGGGGCTGTGGGGAGGCGTGAGGGCTGCTGAGGCTGGGGCTGAGCGTGCTGGCAGAGAGGGACCAGGGGTGAAGGAGCAGGAGGGTCAGGGGTTTGAGGGGCAGGAGGGTCAGGGGTTTGAGGCTCACCTGGTTGTCAGCAGGAGCAGGAGGAGAAGGCGTCAGGAGAAGTGTGTGAGGGACAGAGGCTCTGGGTCGGTTTTTATGCTGGTCCTGGAGGGGCGGGACAGCTTTGGCCCATGGCCTTGGGGCATTTTGCAGGCTTGGTGAGTCCTGAGGTGGGGAGTGTTTTGCTTCCCACAACTCTGCAGTGTCATGTCCTACTCTTGAGGCCATGACCTTGGCGGCAGCCATTACTTGCAAGGATTAGAGACCAGAGGTTGCTGTTGATGTTGTTTGTCTGGGAGGGCTGAAGACGTGACCAGAGCTTTGGAGCGGTGGGATCTCATTATTTTGGCAGAGGTGTGCTGTGGGATTGTGGCAGTGTGGTGAAGAGGGGCCTTATTCCACCACAGCCATGTCAGGCTTGTTGGGGCTTTGCAGCTCTTCTGGGGGTGACAGGTGAAGACTTCAAAGAGAGTTTCTGTCTCCCTAGCCTGTTGAGAAATTTCTAAACCTCTCTGTGTTCCAGGCCTTTTTCACTGGAGATGGGAAAGCAATTCCTGTGATTTAGGTATGCCTCCCATACTCCTCAAGGTCTTGTGTTGATTCATCCACAGCTAGTGAAGGAAAAGGAGAATGCATGTGAGGAGCAGTGGATGGAACTGTGGGCATTCATTTTCAGAAAAAGAGAGTTGACCTTGTTTCTCTCTCGAGGTAGCTGAACAGAAATCATCATAGCAGTTTTGTTTGATACAGCCTTGCGAGTCATGGTGTGGGGAGTGTTTTCCTCCCCACAACTCTGCAGTGTCATGTCCTGCTCTTGAGTCCATGTCCACCTAACCCTGGCAGCAGCTTTAAAGTGAGAGTTGTTCTTTGGAAGCGTTGGAATGGAAGATGTGTGTCAGAGAAACCATAATATACAACAAAATCCTAAAAATAATATGGGTGTCATCAGTGAGGTCATTTTGTGGCAGTTGTGTGGTTGAGATTGTGGGTGTGTTGTGAAGAGGGGCCCCATTCCCTCCCAGCCCTGTCAGGCCTGTCAGGGCTTTGCAGCTGTGCTGGTCATGAGGAGCTGCCCCTTCCATCACAGTCATTCCTCCTTTAAAGTGTCAGTATTTGAGACCAGAAGTCTGGTGTTGATGGTGTGTGTCAAAGGGGACTGAAGTGATGAGCACGATTTGGAGCGGTGGGGTATCATCAGTGAGGTCAGCTTGTAGAACTCCTGGTTTAGGGTTTATGGTGCTGGTATTTAGAGGGGTCCCAAATTATCACAGACTGATCTGAGCTTTGCATCTGTTCCAGGTGTGAGCACCTGGACTCTTGTGTTCCAAGTGGGCAGTAGGAGAGTTGCCCCCTCAGCAAGCTGGCAGATGGTGGAGTGTCTGACGCCCCACTTGGTTGTTCCACCAGTGAGAAGGGTCTGGAGACTGAGGGTTAAACTAATCTCCTGCATTTCAAGAGCAGGAAATGGGAAGTTCTGCATCTGGTCAGGAATGGCACTGGCTTCCAGGTCATGGTGTGGATTAAGAGTCAGGAAAGCAGCTGGTGGAGAAGAAAGAAACCACAAGGTCGCAGTGGAGCTTTACTTCAATTGGTGTCACCAGTTTCCAAGAGTGATTTCTAAGAACTGTTGCGATGAAATTGGGAGAGGTGGCCCTTGCTGTCTTCAGAGCACTGGTGAGATCCCATGTGGAGTGGTGTGGACATTTTTGGCCTCCACAGGTGAAGAATCAAAAAGGGGCAGTGGATGAAGAGCAGTTGAGTGGGCCAGCAGACAGTGCAAGGGCTGGAGAATCTTTTCTACCGGAGAGACGGGGAGAGCTGGGACTCTGAGGAGACAAGGATGGGCAGGGGGGTGTCATGAATGTGTGGGAGCCCAGCTGCTCTCAGCACTGCATGCATGAAGAAAAAGGGGGCAGGTGCACCAGTGGAAATAGATGGAATTCCATGGGGAAAGTAAGACAAGAAATCTGTAGTGTGTGTGGATGTTCCCAGAGTGTAAGAGATAATGACGTCCTTGTTCTTGGATGTCCAAAATTGAACTGGCCATTGTCCTGGAAATGCTGCTCTTGCTGGGGCTGCTTGAGCAAAGGGGGCTGAAGGACTTGCACTCTGGAGTTCCTGCCTTAATTCATGATGTTTTTTGTCTCTTCACTCCTAGACCCATGGATGCTGCTGGAAAGAGAATTTTTCAAGTGCATGCTGGCACAGAGTGACTTTGGCCAAGCTGTGCCTGGGACAGAATTGTTGTGTCAGAGGCTTTGGTGTATGAGGTGATGGCCTTGTGTCATGTTCTGGAAGGCCCCCCCTCTGCTCTGTTTGCCATTTCAGTGCTGGTTATTACTGGTGGGGACATATTTGCTAAGAAAAGATTTTCCTTCTTTTTCCATCCAAGAGTGGCATGTTGAGCACAGTCGTTACCAAGGGTGAGGATGTAAGATGATTGGAATTTAAAAAGAAGAGAAAGCAACTCAGGTTGTGATGCAAAAAAAATTTATTGAAGTGAAATGATGAGAAAGAAGGAACTGAAGGAATTGGGTGTGAGGTACAAGTAGAGAGACCATCAGTCAAGGTGCTTTGCTGGCAGGAGCTGTTGCCAGAGCCCTGAGCTGGTGGTGTCAGGGGTGGTGCTGAGGGTGTTCAGCAGATGTAGCCGCCCCTTCTGCCGTAGCAGCCCAGGCCTCCCAGGCCATAGCCAAGGCCAAAGCCAAAGCCACCAGAGATGGGCTGTCCCTGGGCACTGAGTTCAGTGCCCACGGCAGCCGAGGAGGTGGATCCGACGGCGGTGTTCTGGGGGAAGGAGGTCATGATGGGTCCTGGCAGGGTCACCAGCACAGGGGAAGGGTCGATGATGACACGGGAATCCTGGCATTGCAGGGCACAGGGCTCGTTGCAGCTGTTGGCCAGCGGGGTGGGTCCGCAGGGTCGGCAGAGGTCGTAGCAGGCCATGGGTGTGGTGTGGAGGATCCTGGAAGAGAGAGGGGGTGAGGCAGGGCAGGGGTGAGGGGCTGTGAGGGCTGCTGATGCAGGAGAGAGAGAGAGAGCGAGCATAGAAGGTGTTGTGGGGCTGTGGGGAGGTGTGAGGGCTGCTGAGGCTGGGGCTGAGTGTGCTGGAAGAGAGGGACCTGGGGTTTGAGGAGCAGGAGGGTCAGGGCTTGAAAAGCAAGAAGGTTTGAGGCTCACCTGGTTGTCAGCAGGAGCAGGAGGAGAAGGCTGGAGGAGAATTGTGTGAGGGACAGAGGCTCTGGGCCGGCTTTTATGCTGGTCCTGGAGGGGCGGGACAGCTTTGGCCCATGGCCTTGGGGCATTTTGCGGGCCTGGTGAGTCCTGCGGTGGGGAGTGTTTTGCTTCCCACAACTCTGCAGTGTCATGTCCTACTCTTGTGGCCATGACCTTGGCGGCAGCCTTTACCTGCAAGTATTAGAGACCAGAGGCTGCTGTTGATGTTGTTTGTCTGGGAGGGCTGAAGACGTGACCAGAGCTTTGGAGCGGTGGGATGTCATTATTTTGGGAGATGTGTGCTGTGGGTTTGTGGGTGTGTGGTGAAGAGGGCCCTCATTTCACCACGGACATGTCAGGCATGTTTGGGCTTTGCAGCTCTGCTGGGAGTGACGGGTGTCATCTTCCATCACATTTTCTGACTCCCTACCATGTTGTGAAATTTCTGAACCCCTGTGTTTCCAGGCCTTCTGACTGGAGATGGGAAAGCAATTCCTTTGATTTAGGCATGCCTCCCATACTCCTCAAGGTCTTGTGTTGGTTCATCCATAGCTGATGAGGGACAAGGAGAAGAAAACATGTGAGGGGCAGTTGATGGAATTATGGAAATTCATTTTTCAGAGAAAGAGAGTTGACCTTGTTACTCTCTTGAGGTACCTGAACGGAAATCAAAATATCAGTTTTGTCTGACACAGCCTTGCGAGTCATGGTGTGGGGAGTGTTTTCCTCCCCACAACTCTGCAGTGCCATGTCCTGCTCTTGAGTCTGTGTCCACCTAACCTTGGCAGCAGCTTTAAAGTGAGAGTTGTTCTTTGGGAGCTTTACATAGAAATGTGTGTCAGAGAAACATGAATATACAACAAAAGCCTAAGAAAGCTAGGGGTGTCATCAGTGAGGTCATTTTGTGGCACTTGTGTTGTTTAGTTTGTGGGTGTGTTGTGAAGAGCAGCCCCATTCCCTCGCAGCCCTGTCCGGCTGGTCTGGGCTTTGCAGCTGTGCTGGGCATGAGGAGCTGCCCCTTCCATCACGGTCTTTCCTCTTTTAAAGTGTATTTGAGACCAAAGTCTGGTGTTGATGGTGTGTGTCAAAGGGGCCTGAAGAGGTGAGCACGATTTGGAGAGGACTGGTGTGATCAGTGAGTTCAGCCTGTAGAACTCCTGGTTTCGGGTTTATTATAGCTGTGGTATTTAGAGGGGTCCCAAAGTTTCACATGTTGGTCAGGCTGGTCTGGGCTTTGCATCTGTTCCAGGTGTGAGCACCTGCACTCTTGTGTTCCAAGTGGGCAGTAGAAGAGTTGCCTCCTCAGCAAGCTGGCAGATGGTGGAGTGTCTGAGGCCGCACTTGGTTGTTCCACCAGTGAGAGAGGTCTGGGTTCGAGGGGTTAAACTAATCTCCTGCATTTCAAGAGTTTAAAATGTGAAGTTCTGAATCTGGTCAGGAATGGCACTGGCTTCCAGGTCATGGTGTGGATTAAGAGTCAGGAAAGCAGCTGGTGGAGAACAAAGAAACCACAAGGTCGCAGTGGAGCTTTACTTCAATTGGTGTCACCAGTGTCTAAGAGTGATTTCTGAGAACTGTTGCCATGAAGTTAGGAGATGTGGCCCTTGCTGTCTTTAGAGCACTGGTGGGATCCCATGAGGAGTGGTGTGGACATTTTTGGCCTCCACAGGTGAAGAAGCACAAAGGGGCAGTGGATGAAGAGCAGTTGAGAGGGCCAGCAGACAGTGAAAGGACTGGAGAATCTTTTCTACTGGAGAGACTGAGAGAGCTGGGACTCTGAGGAGACAAGGATTGGCAGGAGGATGTCATGAATGTGTGGGTGCCCAGCTGCTCTCGGCATTGCATGCATGAAGGGAAAGGGGACAAGTGCACGAGTAAAAAGTGACAGAGTTCCATAGGCCAAGGAGTCAAGAATTTTTCTGTGGGTGTGGGTGCTCATAGAGTGTAGGAGATGATGGATGTGTTCCCTCTCCTGGGAGCTCCAAAACTAAAATGGTCACATTGCTGGAAATGCTGCTCCTGCTGGGCCTGCTAGAGCAGAGGTGATTGGAAGCACTTGCTCTCCAGAGCTCCCTCCCAAGTGGATGCTCTTGTTCCTCTGTTTGCTGGGAGGATGCAAGAATTCTGCTGCTGGAAAGAGAATTTTTCAAGTGCGTGCTGTCTTCTGGGCTGAGCAGTGCCCAGGACAGAATTCATGTGTCCAAGACTTTCATAGATCAGTTGATAGCTTTGTGTTGTGTTCTGGCAGGACCCCCTCTCCCCAGTTTCCCATGTCAGCATTGGTTGTTTCTGGTGGGACCATATTTGCTAAGAAATATTTTTTGGTCCTTTTTCCGTCCAACATAACGATTGAGTGCTGGAATTGCACAGGGTGAGGATGTGGGACCAATGGAATTCAAAGAGAAGAGGACACAACTCAGGTTGTGATAAAAGTAAAATTTATTGAAGTGGCAGAATGATGAGAAAGAAGAAGCTGAAGGAATCGGGTGTGAAGAACAAGTAGAGGGACCATCAGCCGAGGTGCTTTGCTGGCAGGAGCTGTTGCCAGAGCCCCGAGCTGATGGTGTCAGGGGTGGTGCTGAGGGTGTTCAGCAGATGTAGCCTCCCCTTCTGCCGTAGCAGCCCAGGCCTCCCAGGCCATAGCCAAGGCCAAAGCCGCCAAAGCCACCAGAGATGGGCTGTCCCTGGGCACTGAGTTCAGTGCCCACGGCAGCCGAGGAGGTGGATCCGACGGCGGTGTTCTGGGGGAAGGAGGTCATGATGGGTCCTGGCAGGGTCACCAGCACAGGGGAGGGGTTGATGATGACACGGGAATCCTGGCATTGCAGGGCACAGGGCTCGTTGCAGCTGTTGGCCAGCGGGGTGGGTCCGCAGGGTCGGCAGAGGCTGTTGCAGGCCATGGGTGTGGTGTGGAGGGTCCCTGGAAGAGAGAGGGGTGAGGCAGAGCAGGGGTGAGGGGGTGTGGTTGGTGATGATGCTGGAGAAAGAGAGAGAGCGAGCGTAGAGGGTGTTGTGGGGCTGTGGGGAGGTGTGAGGGCTGCTGAGGCTGAGGCTGAGTCTGCTGGAAGAGAGGGGCCAGAGGTTTCAGGAGCAGGAGAGTCAGGGGTTTGAGGCTCACCTGGTTGTCAGCAGGAGCAGGAGGAGAAGGCGTCAGGAGAAGTGTGTGAGGGACAGAGGCTCTGGGCCGGCTTTTATGAAGGTCGTGGAGGGGCGGGACAGCTTTGGCCCATGGCCTTGGGGCATTTTGCGGGCCTGGTGAGTCCTGAGGTGGGGAGTGTTTTGCTTCCCACAACTCTGCAGTTTCATGTCCTACTCTTGTGGCTATGACCTTGGCGGCAGCCTTTACTTGCAAGGATTAGAGACCAGAGGCTGCTGCTGATGTTGTTTGTCTAGGAGGGCTGAAGATGTGATCAGAGCTTTGGAGCGGTGGGATGTCCTCATTGTGGCAGAGTTGTGCTGTGGTTTTGTGGGTGTGTGGTGAAAAGGGGCCTCATTCCACCACAGCCATGTCAGGTGTGTTCATGCTTTGCAGCTGTTCTGGGCATGACAGGTGTCCTGTTCCATCACATTTTCTATCTTTCTACCGTGTTGTGAAATTTCTGAACCTCTGTGTTTCCAGACCTTTTTGACTGGACATGGGAAAGAAATTCCTTTGATTTAGGCATGCATCCCATGCTACTCAAGGTCTTGTGTTGGTTCATCCATAGCTGATGAGGGATAAGGAGAAGAAAACATGTGAGGAGCAGTTGATGGAATTATGGAAATTCATTTTTCAGAGAAAGAGGGTTGACCTTGTTACTCTCTCGAGGTACCTGAACGGAAATCAAAATATCAATTTTGTCTGACACAGCCTTGCGAGTCATGGTGTGGGGAGTGCTTTCCTCCCCACAACTCTGCAGTGTCATGTCCTGCTCTTGAGTCTGTGTCCACCTAACCTTGGCAGCAGTGAGAGTTATTCTTTGGGAGTATTACATGGAAATGTTTGTCAGAGAAACGTGAATATACAAAAGCCTAAGAAAATTATGGGTGTCTTCAGTGAGGTCATTTTGTGGCACTTGTATTGTTTAGTTTGTGGGTGTGTTGTGAAGAGGGGCCCCATTCCCTCGCAGCCCTGTCAGGTGGGTCTGGGCTTTGCAGCTGTGCTGGGCATGAGCAGCTGCCCCTTCCATCATGATCATTGTTCCTAGAAAGTGAGTATTTGAGACCAAAGTCTGGTGTTGATGGTGTGTGTCAAAGGGGACTGAAGAGGTGACCATGATTTGGAGAGTTGGGATGTCATTAGTGAGGTCAACCTGTAAATGTCATGGTTTAGCATTTATGGTGGTGGTATTTAGAAAGGTCCCAAACTATCACAGGCTGGTCAGGCTGGTCTGGTCTTTCCATCTGTTCCAGGTGTGAGCACCTGGACTCTTGTGTTCCAAGTGGGCAGTAGGAGAGTTGCCCCCTCAACACATTGGCAGATGGTGGAGTGTCTGAGGCCACACTTGGTTGTTCCACCAGTGAGAGGGGTCTGGAATCTAGGGGTTAAAGGAATCTTCTGCATTTCAAGAGTGGGAAATATGAAGATCTGCATCTGGGCACTGGGTCCCAGGGAATGGGAATGGCACTGGGTCCCAGGTCATGGCGTGGACTGAGAGTCTGGAAGGCAGCTGGTGGAGAACAAAGAAACCACAAGGTCAGAGTGGAGCTTTACTTCAATTGGTGTCACCAGTGTCCAAACAGATTTTAGCTAAGTGTTGCCATGAAATTGGGGGAGGTGGCCCTTGCACACTTTAGAGCACTGGTGGGATCCCATGTGGAGTGGTGTGGACATTTTTGGCCTCCACAGGGGAAGAAGCACAAAGGGGTAGGGGATGAAGAGCAGTTGAGAGGGCCAGCAGACAGTGCAAGGACTGGAGAATCTTTTCTACTGGAGAGACTGAGAGAGCTGGGACTCTGAGGAGACAAGGATGGGCAGGAGGGTGTCATGAGTGTGTGGGAGCCCAGCTGCTCTCAGCACTGCATGCATGAAGAAAAAGGGGGCAGGTGCACCAGTGGAAACAGATGGAATTCCATGGGGAAAGTAACACAAGAAATCTGTAGTGTGTGTGCATGGTCACAGAGTGTAATAGACAATGGTGTCCTTGTTCTTGGATGTCCAAAATTGAACTGGCCATTGTCCTGGAAATGCTGCTCTTGCTGGGCGTGCTTGAGCAAAGGGGATTGAAGGACTTGTGATCTGGAGTTCCTGCCTTAAGTTCATGATTTTTTTCGTCTCTTCACTGGGGGGTCCCTTGGATGCTGCTGGAAAGAGAATTTTTCAAGTGCGTGCTGGCACAGAGTGACTTTGGCCAAGCTGTGCCTGGGACAGAATTGTTGTGTCAGAGGCTTTGGTGTATGAGGTGATGGCCTTGTGTCATGTTCTGGAAGGCCCCCCCTCTGCTCTGTTTGCCATTTCAGTGCTGGTTACTACTGGTGGGGACATATTTGCTAAGAAAAGATTTTCCTTCTTTTTCCATCCAAGAGTGGCATGTTGAGCACAGTCGTTACCAAGGGTGAGGATGTAAGATGATTGGAATTTAAAAAGAAGAGAAAGCAACTCAGGTTGTGATGCAAAAAAAATTTATTGAAGTGAAATGATGAGAAAGAAAGAACTGAAGGAATCGGATGTGAGGTACAAGTAGAGAGACCATCAGCCGAGGTGCTTTGCTGGCAGGAGCTGTTGCCAGAGCCCCGAGCTGGTGGTGTCAGGGGTGGTGCTGAGGGTGTTCAGCAGATGTAGCCGCCCCTTCTGCCGTAGCAGCCCAGGCCACCCAGGCCGTAGCCAAGGCCAAAGCCAAACCCACCAGAGATGGGCTGTCCCTGGGCACTGAGTTCAGTGCCCACGGCAGCCGAGGAGGTGGATCCGACGGCGGTGTTCTGGGGGAAGGAGGTCATGATGGGTCCTGGCAGGGTCACCAACACAGGGGAAGGGTTGATGATGACACGGGAATCCTGGCATTGCAGGGCACAGGGCTCGTTGCAGCTGTTGGCCAGCGGGGTGGGTCCACAGGGTCGGCAGCTGTCGTAGCAGGCCATGGGTGTGGTGTGGAGGGTCCTGGAAGAGAGAGGGGGGTGAGGCAGAGCAGGGGTGTGGGTGTGTGAGGGGTGGTGATGCAGGAGAAAGAGGGAGAGTGGGGCAGCTGGTGTGGGGCTATGGGGAGGCGTGAGGACTGCTGAGGCTGAGGCTGAGCATGCTGGAAGCGAGGGCTTGGGGGTGCAGGAGCAGCAGGGTCAGGGGTTTGAGGCTCACCTGGTTGTCAGCAGGAGCAGGAGGAGAAGGCGTCAGGAGAAGTGTGTGAGGGACAGAGGCTCTGGGCCGGCTTTTATGCTGGTCCTGGAGGGGCGGGACAGCTTTGGCCCATGGCCTTGGGGCATTTTGCAGGCCTGGTGAGTCCTGAGGTGGGGAGTGTTTTGCTTCCCACAACTCTGCAGTGTCATGTCCTACTCTTGAGGCCATGACCTTGGCGGCAGCCTTTACCTGCCAGGATTAGAGACCAGAGGCTGCTGTTGATGTTGTTTGTCTGGGAGGGCTGAAGACGTGACCAGAGCTTTGGAGAGGTAGGATGTCCTCATTGTGGCAGAGGTGTGCTGTGGGTTTGTGGGTGTGTGGTAAAAAGGGGCCTCATTCCACCACAACCATGTCAGGCATGTTAGGGCTTTGCTGCTCTTCTGGGGATGACAGGTGTCCATTGCCATCACATTTTCTGTCTTCCTACCGTGCTCTGAAATTTCTAAACTTCTCTGTGTTCCAGCCATTTCCCACTGGAGGTGGGAAAGCAATTCCTGTCATTTAGGGATGCCTCCCATATTCGCCAAGATTTTGTGTTGGTTCATCCGTAGCTGGTGAAGGATAACGCGAAGAAGACGTGTGAGGAGCGGTTGATGGAACTGTGGGCATTCATTTTCAGAAAAAGAGAGTTGACCTTGTTGCTCTCTCGAGGTACCTGAATGGAAATCAAAATATCCTTTTTGTCTGACACAGCCTTGCGAGTCATGGGGTTGGGAGTGTTTTCCTCCCTACAACTCTGCAGTGTCATGTCCTGCTCTTGAGTCCGTGTCCACCTAACCTTGCCAGCAGCTTTAAAGTGATGGTAAAGTGTTGGTATTTGGGAGCATTACATGGAAATACGTGTCAGAGAAATGTGAATATACGACAAAAACCAAAGGAAATATAAGTGTCATCAGTCAGGTCATTTTGTGGCACTTGTGTGGTTGAGTTTGTGGGTGTGTTATGAAGAGCGGCCGTATTCGCTCCCAGCCCTGTCAGGCTGGTCTGGGCTTTGCAGCTGTGCTGGGCATGAGGAGCTGCCCTTTCCATTGCAATCATTCTTCCTTTAAAGTGTATTTGAGACTAAAGTCTGGTGTTGGTGGTGCGTTTCGAAGGGGACTGAAGAGGTGAACATGGTTTGGAGAGGAGGGGTTTGATCAGTGAGGACAACCTGTAGAACTCATGGGTTTGGGTTTATGAGTGTTTTGTTTAGAGGGGTCCCAAAGTTTCACAGGTTGATCAGGCTGGTCTGGGCTTTGCATCTGTTCCAGGTGTGAGTGCCTGGACTTTTCTGTTCCATGTGGGTAGCGGGAGAGTTGCCCCCTGAGCAAGCTGGCCTATGATGGAGTGTCTGAGGCCCACTTCGTTTTTCCACCAGATAGATGGGTCTGGACTCAAGGGGTGAAAGGAATCTCCTGCATTACAAGGACAGGAAGTTGGAAGTTCTGCATCTGGGCAGGAATGGCACGGGCCCTCAGGTCATGGTATGGACTGAGAGTCTGGAAAGCAGCTGGTGGAGAACAAAGAAATCACAAGGTTGCATTGGAGCTTTACTTCACCGACTGCGATGTTCTCAGTGTGTGCAAATTCATGCTGGCAGGGAATGAAGTGAAGAAACCCAGCTGTTGTCAGCAGTGCAGATGTCCAGGACGCACAAAAGGGAAGTGGACGCACAAAAGGGAAACCAGATGGAATTCCTTGGGCAAAGAAGGAAAGAATTTTTCATTGTGGGGTTGTTCACAGAGGGGAAGAGATGGTGGAGTGTCTCTGTGCTGGGTGATCCAAATCTGAACTGTCCATGGTGCTGTCAATCCTGCTCTTGCTGACTCGGCTTGAGCAGGGCAGTTGAAGCATCTGCACTCCAGAGTTTGTGCCTAAGTGGGTGTGATACAGTTTCTGTCTTTGCCGGAAGGGTTTGAGATTCCTGGTGTGTAAAGACTTTGTCCAGTGTGTGCTGGCATGGAGAGATACAAGCAGAACCATTGATTGTCTGGAGAGCATTGATGTGTCAAAGCGTTTGGTGTAGCAAGTGATGGGATTGGGTCATGTTCTGGAAGGTCCCCCCTCAACCAATTTTCCTGTGGTAGTCTTGGTTGTTCCTATTTGTGAAATACTTAGTAGGAAATGTGTTGTGGCATTTTCCATCTGTTCCAATAGGCTGTCCATTACTGGTGCTGTACTGGGTGAGGGTGTGAGAGCTTTGGAATTCAAAAACCAGAAGAGGCATGTAAAGCTTTGCTGCAGGAAAACTTTATTGAGGCACAAGAATGGATAAAGGAAGAGGAATGAGGTTGAAAAGAGCAGGTGTGATGTGCAAGCCTGGCTACCGTCATCTGAGGCTCTTTGCTTGCAGGAGCTGTTGCCAGAGCCCCGAGCTGGTGGTATCAGGGCTGGTGCTGAGGGTGTTCAGCAGATGTAGCCGCCCCTTCTGCCGTAGCAGCCCAGGCCTCCCAGGCCATAGCCAAGGCCAAACCCAAACCCACCAGAGATGGGCTGTCCCTGGGCATTGAGTTCACTCCCCACAGCAGCTGAGGAGGTGGATCCGACGGCGGTGTTCTGGGGGAAGGAGGTCATGATGGGTCCTGGCAGGGTCACCAGCACAGGGGAAGGGTTGATGACCACGTGGGAATCCTGGCATTGCAGGGCACAGGGCTCGTTGCAGCTGTTGGCCAGCGGGGTGGGTCCGCAGAGATTGTTGCAGGCCATGGGTGCGGTGTGGAGGGTCCCTGGAAGAGAGGGAAATTAAGCAGGATAAACGCGAAGGGTGCAAGATGTGATACAGTTCATCGAGGGATTGTGGATGCTGTTGTGGCGCTGTGGGGAGGTATGAGGCGTCCTGAGGCTGGGTAGAAGCATGGTGGAAGAGAGGGGCCAGGGGTTTGAGGAGCAGGAGGGTCAGGGGTTTGAGGCTCACCTGGTTGTCGGCACTGGAGCAGAAGGTGTCAAGAGAAGGATATGAGGGAGGGAGGCTCTGGGCCGGCTTTTATGCCAGTCCTGGAGGGGCGGGATAGCGTTGGCCCACTGAGCCTGGGGCATTTTGCAGGCTGCAGCTGTCACCTGGCCCTCAGCCTGGTGAGTCATCAGGAGGGGAGTGTTTTCCTTCCCACAACTCTACAGTGTCATGTCCTTCTTTTGAGTCCGTGTCCATCAGACCTTGGCGGCAGCTTTAAAGTGGGAGTTGGTATTTGGGAGGACTGGCTTGGAAGATGTGTGTCAAAGAAACCAGAATATCCAGCAAAAGCCGAAGAAAAATATGGGTGTCATCAGTGAGGCCATTTTTGGCACTTGTGTGGTTGAGTTTGTGGGTGTGTTGCGATGAGGGGCCCCATTCCATGCCTGCCCTGTCAGGGGTGTTTGGGCTTTGCAGCTGCGCTGGGCATGAGGAGCTGCCCCTTCCATTGTGGTCATTCTTCCTTTAAAATGTGAGTATTTGAAACCAAAGGCTGGTGTTGATGGTGTGTGTCAAAGGGGCCTGAAGAGATGAATAATACTTTGGAGAGGTGGCGTGTCATCAGTGAGGTCAGCCTGTGGAACTCATGGGTTTGGGTTTGTGGGTGTGTTGTGGAGAGGGGTCCCAAACTATCCCAGGTCAGTCAGGCTGGTCTGGGCTCTGCCTCTGTTTAGCTGTGAGCGCCTGGACTCTTCCATTCCATTCACTCCTTTCTCTCCTTGCCTCCATCTTGCCAAGCCTGTCTGTATGCCAGGCTTTTCATGTTGGAGGTGGGAAAGGACTTCCTGTGATTTTGGGAGGCCTCCCATGCTCACCGCAGTCTTGTGTTGGTTGATGCATAGCTCTCCTCTTGCCTAGGCCCAGGAAAGTCACCCTGTGGGGTTACAGAGCTGGGCTCTTACAGAAGGAAAGGGAAATACGTGAAGGATAAGGAGAACAAGACAAATGAGGTGAAAGAAGTGGGGATGTTCAGTTTTCCAAAGAAGAGGGTTGACCTTGTTGCCCTCTAGAGTTCCCTGAGTGGAAAAAAATTGACATGAGTCTTGTCCCCCTGGTAACCCAGCCATAGGAGAAGAGGGAATCCAGTCAAGTGGTTCCAGGGGAGGTTGAGTTTACTCTTACGGAAAATCCCTTCGGGAAGGTGTTTTTAATCTGTGGCAATGACTGCCCAGGACAGTGGTGCAGTCAGCGTCCCAGGAGGCATTGAGATATGCAAGAGCTGTGTCCTTTGGGGATAGGCTTAGTGGTGGCCTTGGCAATGCTGTGGGGAAGTGGTGGACTTGATATTTTACATTTTGGTCTTTAAGAAATGAATTATTTTTGAAGATTGGTGACCTCAGCATTACTTGGTTGAGATCTGGACTCTATGTGAAAGGTGTTTTCCTGCTGGACTGACTCTAGGACTGTTGGTGACAGCTGTGGAATGGAGCAGAGGCCCAAATGGGGTGGCAGCAGGGTAGAAGAGAGGTAGGGCCTCTGGGGTCTTGAGTTGTTTCATGTGCCGATGGGTGAGGCCACTTGTGTTGGAAGATTTCCCTTCAGGGAGTCCTGTGCTTGATCTCAGTGTCTGCTCTGTGCCAGTGACTCAGTCTGGGCATGAGTTGAGAGCTGTGGCTGCTGTGGAACTGCACCCTTTTGTGAAGCCTTTGAGGCTCCTTCCCATCCCATGCTGCCAGAGTGTCTGTGTTTCCTCAGACAGCAATGAGTGTCCTGCCAGTGGCTGAGGGGCTGGCCTCAGGTGTTGTTAATCAGTAGCCCAAAATCCAGATTCAGAAATGTCTCACAGGAAGAAGGTGAAGAGTTGAATCCATGAGGCCAACTCTGTTCACCCTCGTTCACAAAGACGTGGGCAGTGGGACTGTTGCCCCTTCAGCAAGTTGGCAGCTGATGGAGAGGCTGAGGCACCACTTGGTTGTGCCACCAGTCAGAGGGAACTGGAGAGTGAGGGTTAAAGGAATCTCCTGAAGCTCAGGAGGGGAAAATGTGAAGTTCTGCATTTGGACAGAAATGGCAATGGGCCCACCAGTCATGCTATATCCTGAGAGGCTGTGTAGCAGGTTTGCAGAGCAACACCCTGCTGGTGGTGCTGGTGGAGAACAAAGAGACCACAAGGTCTCAATCAACCCTTACTTCAAAAGGTGTCACCGGTGTTCACGATCAAGTTCAGAACATTCTTGGAAGAATGCCGTAGATTGAGTGACACAAGTCCAGTTCAGGGCCAGAAAGAGTCAAAAGGGGCTGGAGTACGTTTCTGACTGGGGAGGCTCAGAACACTGGGACTGTGAGGAGACAAGGATGGACGGGGTGGGGTGGTTCTCAGTGTGTGCAAATTCCTGCTGGCAGGGAATGCAGTGAAGAAGCCCGGCTTTTGTCAGCAGTGCCCATGTCCAGGAGAGGAGCGCAAGCACAAAAGGGAAACCAGATGGAATTCCCTGGGCAAAGAAGGAAAGAATTTTTCCATGTGAGGGTGGTCATAAAGGGGAAGAGGTGATGGAGTGGCTGTGTGCTGGGTGATCCAAATCTGACCTGTCCATGGTGCTGTCAATCCCGCTCTTACTGACTTGGCTTGAGCAGGGCAGTTGTAGCATTTGCACTCCAGAGTTTGTGCCTAAGTGGGTGTGATACAGTTTCTGTCTTTGCTGGAAGGGCTTGAGATTCCTGCTGGGAAGAGATTTTGTCAAGTGTGTGGTGGCATGGAGAGACATAAGCAGAACCATTGGTTTTCTGGAGAGCATTGATGTGTCAAAGCCTTTGGTGTGGCAGGTAATGGGTTTGGGTCATGTTCTGGAAGGTCCCCCCTCAACCATTTTTCCCATGCTAGCCTTGGTTTTTCCTAATTGGGAAATACTTAGTAAGAAATGTGTTGTGGCATTTTCCATGTGCTCCAATGAGCTGTTCATTTCTGGTGCTGTACTGGGTGAGGGTGTGAGAGCTTTGGAATTCAAAAACCAGAAGAGGCATGTAAAGCTTTGTTGCAGGAAAACTTTATTGAGGCACAAGAATGATGAAGGAAGAGAAAGAAGTTGAAAAGAGCAGGTGTGATGTGCAAGCCTGGCTACTATCAGGTGAGGTGCTTTGCTTGCAGGAGCTGTTGCCAGAGCCCTGAGCTTGTGATGTCATGGCTGGTGATGAGGGCCCTTAGCAGATGTATCCGCCCCTTCTGCCACAGCAGCCCAGGCCTCCCAGGCCATAGCCAAGGCCAAAGCCAAATCCACCAGAGATGGGCTGTCCCTGGGCATTGAGTTCACTCCCCACAGCAGCTGAGGAGGTGGATCCGACGGCGGTGTTCTGGGGGAAGGAGGTCATGATGGGTCCTGGCAGGGTGATCAGCACAGGGGAAGGGTTGATGACCACGCTGGAGTTCTGGCATTGCAGAGCACAGGGCTCGTTGCAGCTGTTGGCCAGCGGGGTGGGTCCGCAGAGATTGTTGCAGGCCATGGGTGTGGTGTGGAGGGTCCCTGGAAGAGAGGGAAATTATGCAGGATAGAGGTGCGGGGATGCAAGATGTGATGCAGTACATGGAGGGATTGTGGACGCTGTTGTGGCACTGTGGGGAGGTATGAGGCATCCTGAGGCTGGGTAGAAGCATGGTGGAAGAGAAGGGCCAGGGGTTTGAGGAGCAGGAGGGTCAGGGGTTTGAGGCTCACCTGGTTGTCGGCACTGGAGCAGAAGGTGTCAAGAGAAGGATATGAGGGTGGGAGGCTCTGGGCCGGCTTTTATGCCAGTCCAGGAGGGGCGGGATAGCGTTGGCCCGCTGAGCCTGGGGCATTTTGCAGGCTGCAGCTGTCACCTGGCCCTCAGCCTGGTGAGTCATCAGGAGGGGAGTGTTTTCCTTCCCACAACTCTGCAGTGTCAGGTCCTTCTCTTGAGACCGTGTCCATCAGACCTTGGCGGCAGCTTTAAAGTGGGAGTTGGTATTTGGGAAGACTGGTTCGGAAGATGTGTGTCAAAGAAACCAGAATATCCAGGAAAAGCCAAAGAAAAATATGGGTGTCATCAGTGAGGCCATTTTTGGCACTTGTGTGGTTGAGTTTGTGGGTGTGTTGCGATGAGGGGCCCCATTCCATGCCTGCCCTGTCAGGTGTGTTTGGGCTTTGCAGCTGCGCTGGGCATGAGGAGCTGTCCCTTCCATTGTGGTCATTCTTCCTTTAAAATGTGAGTATTTGAAACCAAAGGCTGGTGTTGATGGTGTGTGTCAAAGGGGCCTGAAGAGATGAATAATACTTTGGAGAGGTGGGGTGTCATCAGTGAGGTCAGCCTGTGGAACTCATGGGTTTGGGTTTGTGGGTGTGTTGTGGAGAGGGGTGCCAAACTATCCCAGGTCAGTCAGGCTGGTCTGGGCTCTGCCTCTGTTTAGCTGTGAGCACCTGGACTCTTCCATTCCATTCACTCCTTTCTCTCCTTGCCTCCATCTTGCCAAGCCTGTCTGTATGCCAGGCTTTTCATGTTGGAGGTGGGAAAGGACTTCCTGTGATTTTGGGAGGCCTCCCATGCTCACTGCAGTCTTGTGTTGGTTGATGCATAGCTCTCCTCTTGCCTAGGCCCAGGAAAGTCACAATGTGGGGTTACAGAGCTGGGCTCTTACAGAAGGAAAGGGAAATACGTGAAGGATAAGGAGAACAAGACAAATGAGCTGAAAGAAGTGGGGATGTTCAATTTTCCGAAGAAGAGGGTTGACCTTGTTGCCCTCTAGAGTTCCCTGAATGGAAAAAAATTGACATGAGTCTTGTCCCCCTGGTAACCCAGCCATAGGAGAAGAGGGAATCCAGTCAAGTGGTTCCAGGGGAGGTTGAGTTTACTCTTACGGAAAATTCCTTCGGGAGGGTGTTTTTAATCTGTGGCAATGACTGCCCAGGACAGTGGTGCAGTCAGCGTCCCAGGAGGCATTGAGATATGCAAGAGCTGTGTCCTTTGGGGATAGGCTTAGTGGTGGCCTTGGCAATGCTGTGGGGAAGTGGTGGACTTGATATTTTACATTTTGGTCTTTAACAAATGAAGTATTTTTGAAGATTGGTGACCTCAGCATTACTTGGTTGAGATCTGGACTCTATGTGAAAGGTGTTTTCCTGCTGGACTGACTCTAGGACTGTTGGTGACAGCTGTGGAATGGAGCAGAGGCCCAAATGGGGTGGCAGCAGGGTAGAAGAGAGGCAGGGCCTCTGGGGTCTTGAGTTGTGTCAAGTGCCGATGGGTGAGGCCACTTGTGTTGGAAGATTTCCCTTGAGGAAGTCCTGTGCTTGATCTCAGTGTCTGCTCTGTGCCAGTGACTCAGTCTGGGCATGAGTTGAGAGCTGTGGCTGCTGTGGAACTGCACCCTTTTGTGAAGCCTTTGAGGCTCCTTCCCATTCCATGCTGCCAGAGTGTCTGTGTTTCCTCAGACAGCAGTGAGTGTCCTGCCAGTGGCTGAGGGGCTGGCCTCAGATGTTGTTAATCAGTAGCCCAAAATCCAGATTCAGAAATGTCTCACAGGAAGAAGGTGAAGAGTTGAATCCATGAGGCCAACTCTGTTCACCCTCGTTCACAAAGATGTGGGCAGTGGGACTGTTGCCCCTTCAGCAAGTTGGCAGCTGATGGAGAGGCTGAGGCACCACTTGGTTGTGCCACCAGTCAGAGGGAACTGGAGAGTGAGGGTTAAAGGAATCTCCTGAAGCTCAGGAGGGGAAAATGTGAAGTTCTGCATTTGGACAGAAATGGCAATGGGCCCACCAGTCATGCTATATCCTGAGAGGCTGTGTAGCAGGTTTGCAGAGCAACACCCTGCTGGTGGTGCTGGTGGAGAACAAAGAGACCACAAGATCTCAATCAACCCTTACTTCAAAAGGTGTCACCGGTGTTCATGATCAAGTTCAGAACATTCTTGGAAGAATGCCGTAGATTGAGTGACACAAGTCCAGTTCAGGGCCAGAAAGAGTCAAAAGGGGCTGGAGGACGTTTCTGACTGGGGAGGCTCAGAACACTGGGACTGTGAGGAGACAAGGATGGACGGGGTGGGGTGGTTCTCAGTGTGTGCAAATTCCTCCTGGCAGGGAATGCAGTGAAGAAGCCCGGCTTTTGTCAGCAGTGCCCATGTCCAGGAGAGGAGCGCAAGCACAAAAGGGAAACCAGATGGAATTCCCTGGGCAAAGAAGGAAAGAATTTTTCCATGTGAGGGTGGTCATAAAGGGGAAGAGGTGATGGAGTGGCTGTGTGCTGGGTGATCCAAATCTGACCTGTCCATGGTGCTGTCAATCCCGCTCTTACTGACTTGGCTTGAGCAGGGCAGTTGTAGCATTTGCACTCCAGAGTTTGTGCCTAAGTGGGTGTGATACAGTTTCTGTCTTTGCTGGAAGGGCTTGAGATTCCTGCTGGGAAGAGATTTTGTCAAGTGTGTGGTGGCATGGAGAGACATAAGCAGAACCATTGGTTTTCTGGAGAGCATTGATGTGTCAAAGCCTTTGGTGTGGCAGGTAATGGGTTTGGGTCATGTTCTGGAAGGTCCCCCCTCAACCATTTTTCCCATGCTAGCCTTGGTTTTTCCTAATTGGGAAATACTTAGTAAGAAATGTGTTGTGGCATTTTCCATGTGCTCCAATGAGCTGTTCATTTCTGGTGCTGTACTGGGTGAGGGTGTGAGAGCTTTGGAATTCAAAAACCAGAAGAGGCATGTAAAGCTTTGTTGCAGGAAAACTTTATTGAGGCACAAGAATGATGAAGGAAGAGAAAGAAGTTGAAAAGAGCTGGTGTGATGTGCAACCCTGGCTACTATCAGGTGAGGTGCTTTGCTTGCAGGAGCTGTTGCCAGAGCCCTGAGCTTGTGATGTCATGGCTGGTGATGAGGGCCCTTAGCAGATGTAGCCGCCCCTTCTGCCACAGCAGCCCACGCCTCCCAGGCCATAGCCAAGGCCAAAGCCAAATCCACCAGAGATGGGCTGTCCCTGGGCATTGAGTTCACTCCCCACAGCAGCTGAGGAGGTGGATCCGACGGCGGTGTTCTGGGGGAAGGAGGTCATAATGGGTCCTGGCAGGGTGATCAGCACAGGGGAAGGGTTGATGACCACGCTGGAGTTCTGGCATTGCAGAGCACAGGGCTCGTTGCAGCTGTTGGCCAGCGGGGTGGGTCCGCAGAGGTTGTTGCAGGCCATGGGTATGGTGTGGAGGGTCCCTGGAAGAGAGGGAAATTATGCAGGATAGAGGTGCGGGGATGCAAGATGTGATGCAGTACATGGAGGGATTGTGGATGCTGTTGTGGCACTGTGGGGAGGTATGAGGCATCCTGAGGCTGGGTAGGAGCATGGTGGAAGAGAAGGGCCAGGGGTTTGAGGAGCAGGAGGGTCAGGGGTTTGAGGCTCACCTGGTTGTCGGCACTGGAGCAGAAGGTGTCAAGAGAAGGATGTGAGGGAGGGTGGCTCTGGGCCGGCTTTTATGCCAGTCCAGGAGGGGCGGGATAGCGTTGGCCCGCTGAGCCTGGGGCATTTTGCAGGCTGCAGCTGTCACCTGGCCCTCAGCCTGGTGAGTCATCAGGAGGGGAGTGTTTTCCTTCCCACAACTCTGCAGTGTCAGGTCCTTCTCTTGAGACCGTGTCCATCAGACCTTGGCGGCAGCTTTAAAGTGGGAGTTGGTATTTGGGAAGACTGGTTTGGAAGATGTGTGTCAAGGAAACCAGAATATCCAGCAAAAGCCAAAGAAAAACATGGGTGTCTTCAGTGAGGCCATTTCTGGCACTTGTGTTTTTGAGTTTGTGAGTGTGTTGCGATGAGGGGCCCCATTCCATGCCTGCCCTGTCAGGTGTGTTTGGGCTTTGCAGCTGCGCTGGGCATGAGGAGCTGTCCCTTCCATTGTCGTCGTTCTTCCTTTAAAATGTGAGTATTTGACACCAAAGTCTGATGTTGATGACACGTGTCAAAGGGGCCTGAAGAGATGAATAATACTTTGGAGAGGTGGGGTGTCATCAGTGAGGTCAGCCTGTGGAACTCATGGGTTTGGGTTTTTGCGTGTGTTGTGAAGAGGGGTGCCAAACTATCCCAGGTCAGTCAGGCTGGTCTGGGCTCTGCCTCTGTTGAGCTGTGAGCGCCTGGACTCTTCCATTCCATTCACTCCTTTCTCTCCTTGCCTCCATCTTGCCAAGCCTGTCTGTATGCCAGGCTTTTCATGTTGGAGGTGGGAAAGGACTTCCTGTGATTTTGGGAGGCCTCCCATGCTCACCGCAGTGTTGTGTTGGTTGATGCATGGCTCTCCTCTTGCCTAGGCCCAGGAAAGTCACACTGTGGGGTCACAGAGCTGGCCTCTTTTCAAAAGGAAAGGAGAACGGGTGAAGGATAAGGAGAACAGGGCAAAGGATGTGAAGGAAGTGGGGATGTTCAGTTTTCCGAAGAAGAGGGTTGACCTTGTTGCCCTCTGGAGTTCCCTGAATGGAAAACATTTGACATGAGTCTTGTCCCTCTTCTACCCAGCCGTGGGAGAAGAGGGAACGGAGTCAAGTTGGCCCAGGGGAAGTTGAGTTTATTCTTAAGGAAAAGTCCTTGAGGAAGGTGTTTTCAATCTGTGGCAATGACTGCCCAGGACGGTGGTGCAGTCAGCATCGCAGGACGGATTTAGATGTGCAAGAGCTGTGTCCTTTGGGGATAGGCTTAGTGGTGGCCTTGGTAATGCTGTAGGGAAGGGTTGGACTTGATATTTTACATTTAGGCCATGAACAAATGAATTTTTATAAGATTGATGGCCTTGGCATTACTTGGTTTATATCTGGACTCTGTGTGAAAGGTGTTTTCCAGCTAGACTGACTCCAGGACTGTTGGTGGCAGCTGTGGAATGGAGCAGAGGCCCAAGTGGAGTGGCAGCAGGTTAGAAGATAGGCAGGGCCTCTGGGGTTTGAGTTGTGTCAAGTGCCGATGGGCGAGGCCACTTGTGGTGGAAGATGTACCTTGGGGAAATGTTCTCAGAAGAAGGCCATAGATGGAGCGAAACAAGTCCCGTTCAGGGCCAGAAAGAGTTGAAAGGGGCTGGAGGATGTTTCTGAGATGAGAGGCTGAGAAACCTGGGACTGTGAGAAGTCAAGGATGGATGGGGGTGTTCTCAGTGTGTGCAAATTCCTTTTGGTAGATGGAGCTCACCTGTTGTCAGCAGTGCATATGCCTAGGAGAGGAGCACAAGTGCAAAAGGGAAACCAGATAGAATTTCTTGGGCAAAGAAGGAAAGAATATTTGAAAGTGAGAGTGTTCACAGAGGGAAAGAGGTGATGGAGCGTCTGTGTGCTGGGTGATCCAAATCTGACCTCTCCCTGGTGCTGTCAATCCTGCTCTTGCTGACTCGGCTTGAGCAGGGCAGTTGTAGCATTTGCACTCCAGAGTCTGTGCCTAAGTAAATGTGATATAGTTTCTGTCTTTGCTGGAAGGGCTTGAGATTCCTGGTGTGTAGAGACTTTGTTCAGTGTGTGGTGGCATGGAGAGACATAAGCAGAACCACTGATGGTCTGGAGAGCACTGATGTTTCAAAGCCCTTGGTGTAGCAAGGGATGGGTTTGGGTCATGTTCTGGAAGGTCCCCGCTCAACCATTTTCCCCATTCTAGCCTTGGTTGTTCCTAATAGGGAAATACTCAGTAAGAAATGTGTTGTGGCATTTTCCATCTGTTCCAATGGGCTGTTCATTTCTGATGCTGCACTGGGTGAGGGTGTGAGAGCTTTGGCATTCAAAAATGAGAAGAGGCGTGTAAGGCTTTGCTGCAGGAAAACTTTATTGAGGCACAAGAATGATGAAGGAAGAGGAAGAAGTTGAAAAGAGCTGGTGTGATGTGCAAGCCTGGCTACCATCATCTGAGGCTCTTTGCTTGCAGGAGCTGTTGCCAGAGGCCCGAGCTGGTGGTGTCATGGCTGGTGATGAGGGCCCTCAGCAGATGTATCCGCCCCTTCTGCCACAGCAGCCCAAGCCTCCCAGGCCATAGCCAAGGCCAAAGCCAAACCCACCAGAGATGGGCTGTCCCTGGGCATTGAGTTCACTCCCCACGGCAGCCGAGGAGGTGGATCCGACGGCGGTGTTCTGGGGGAAGGAGGTCATGATGGGTCCTGGCAGGGTCACCAGCACAGGGGAAGGGTTGATGACCACGTGGGAATCCTGGCATTGCAGGGCACAGGGCTCGTTGCAGCTGTTGGCCAGCGGGGTGGGTCCGCAGAGATTGTTGCAGGCCATGGGTGTGGTGTGGAGGGTCCCTGGAAGAGAGGGAAATTAAGCAGGATAAACACGTAGGGTGCAAGATGTGATGCAGTTCATCGAGGGATTGTGGATTCTGTTGTGGCGCTGTGGGGAGGTATGAGGCGTCCTGAGGCTGGGTAGAAGCATGGTGGAAGAGAGGGGCCAGGGGTTTGAGGAGCAGGAGGGTCAGGGGTTTGAGGCTCACCTGGTTGTCGGCACTGGAGCAGAAGGTGTCAAGAGAAGGATGTGAGGGACAGAGGCTCTGGGCCGGCTTTTATGCCAGTCCTGGAGGGGCGGGATAGCGTTGGCCACTGAGCCTGGGGCATTTTTCAGGCTGCAGCTGTCACCTGGCCCTCAGCCTGGTGAGTCATCAGGAGGGGAGTGTTTTCCTTCCCACAACTCTGCAGTGTCAGGTCCTTCTTTTGAGTCCGTGTCCATCAGACCTTGACGGCAGCTTTAAAGTGGGAGTTGGTATTTGGGAGGACTGGCTTGGAAGATGTGTGTCAAAGAAACCAGAATATCCAGCAAAAGCCGAGAAAAAAGATGGGTGTCATCAGTGAGGCCTTTTGTGGCACTTGTGTGGTTGAGTTTGTGGGTGTGTTGCCATGAGGGGCCCCATTCCATGCCTGCCCTGTCAGGTGTGTTTGGGCTTTGTAGCTGCACTGGGCATGAGGAGCTGTCCCTTCCATTGTGGTCATTCTTCCTTTAAAATGTGAGTATTTGAAACCAAAGGCTGGTGTTGATGGTGTGTGTCAAAGGGGCCTGAAGAGATGAATAATACTTTGGAGAGGTGGGGTGTCATCAGTGAGGTCAGCCTGTGGAACTCATGGTTTTGAGGTTGTGGGTGTGTTGTGAGGAGGGGTGCCAAACTATCCCAGGTCAGTCAGGCTGGTCTGGGCTCTGCCTCTGTTTAGCTGTGAGCGCCTGGACTCTTCCATTCCATTCACTCCTTTCTCTCCTTGCCTCCATCTTGCCAAGCCTGTCTGTATGCCAGGCTTTTCATGTTGGAGGTGGGAAAGGACTTCCTGTGATTTTGGGAGGCCTCCCATGCTCACCGCAGTCTTGTGTTGGTTGATGCATAGCTCTCCTCTTGCCTAGGCCCAGGAAAGTCACCCTGTGGGGTTACAGAGCTGGGCTCTTACAGAAGGAAAGGGAAATACGTGAAGGATAAGGAGAACAAGACAAATGAGGTGAAAGAAGTGGGGATGTTCAATTTTCCGAAGAAGAGGGTTGACCTTGTTGCCCTCTAGAGTTCCCTGAATGGAAAAAAATTGTCATGAGTCTTGTCCCCCTGGTAACCCAGCCATAGGAGAAGAGGGAATCCAGTCAAGTGGTTCCCGGGGAGGTTGAGTTTACTCTTACGGAAAATTTCTTCGGGAAGGTGTTTTTAATCTGTGGCAATGACTGCCCAGGACAGTGGTGCAGTCAGCGTCCCAGGAGGCATTGAGATATGCAAGAGCTGTGTCCTTTGGGGATAGGCTTAGTGGTGGCCTTGGCAATGCTGTGGGGAAGGGGTGGACTTGATATTTTACATTTTGGTCTTTAAGAAATGAATTATTTTTGAAGATTGGTGACCTCAGCATTACTTGGTTGAGATCTGGACTCTATGTGAAAAGTGTTTTCCTGCTGGACTGACTCTAGGACTGTTGGTGACAGCTGTGGAATGGAGCAGAGGCCCAAGTGGAGTGGCAGCAGGGTAGAAGAGAGGCAGGGCCTCTGGGGTCTTGAGTTGTTTCATGTGCCGATGGGTGAGGCCACTTGTGAGGGAAGATTTCCCTTGAGGGAGTCCTGTGCTTGATCTCAGTGTCTGCTCTGTGCCAGTGACTCAGTCTGGGCATGAGTTGAGAGCTGTGGCTGCTGTGGAACTGCACCCTTTTGTGAAGCCTTTGAGGCTCCTTTCCATTCCATGCTGCCAGAGTGTCTGTGTTTCCTCAGACAGCAGTGAGTGTCCTGCCAGTGGCTGAGGGGCTGGCCTCAGATGTTGTTAATCAGTAGCCCAAAATCCAGATTCAGAAATGTCTCACAGGAAGAAGGTGAAGAGTTGAATCCATGAGGCCAACTCTGTTCACCCTCGTTCACAAAGATGTGGGCAGTGGGACTGTTGCCCCTTCAGCAAGTTGGCAGCTGATGGAGAGGCTGAGGCACCACTTGGTTGTGCCACCAGTCAGAGGGAGCTGGAGAGTGAGGGTTAAAGGAATCTCCTGAAGCTCAGGAGGGGAAAATGTGAAGTTCTGCATCTGGACATAAATGGCAATGAGCCCACCAGTCATGCTATATCCTGAGAGGCTGTGTAGCAGGTTTGCAGAGCAACACCCTGCTGGTGGTGCTGGTGGAGAACAAAGAGACCACAAGATCTCAATCAACCCTTACTTCAAAAGGTGTCACCAGTGTTCACAATCAAGTTCAGAACATTCTTGGAAGAATGCCGTAGATTGAGTGACACAAGTCCAGTTCAGGGCCAGAAAGAGTCAAAAGGGGCTGGAGGACGTTTCTGACTGGGGAGGCTCAGAACACTGGGACTGTGAGGAGACAAGGATGGACGGGGTGGAGTGGTTCTCAGTGTGTGCAAATTCCTGCTGGCAGGGAATGCAGTGAAGAAGCCCGGCTTTTGTCAGCAGTGCCCATGTCCAGGAGAGGAGCGCAAGCACAAAAGGGAAACCAGATGGAATTCCCTGGGCAAAGAAGGAAAGAATTTTTCCATGTGAGGGTGGCACAGAGGGGAAGAGGTGATGGAGTGGCTGTGTGCTGGGTGATCCAAATCTGACCTGTCCATGGTGCTGTCAATCCCGCTCTTACTGACTTGGCTTGAGCAGGGCAGTTGTAGCATTTGCACTCCAGAGTTTGTGCCTAAGTGGGTGTGATACAGTTTCTGTCTTTGCTGGAAGGGCTTGAGATTCCTGCTGGGAAGAGATTTTGTCAAGTGTGTGGTGGCATGGAGAGACATAAGCAGAACCATTGATGGTCTGGAGAGCATTGATGTGTCAAAGCCCTTGGTGTAGCAAGTGATGGGATTGGGTCATGTTCTGGAAGGTCCCCCCTCAACCAATTTTCCCATGCTAGCCTTGGTTGTTCCTAATTGGGAAATACTTAGTAAGAAATGTGTTGTGGCATTTTCCATGTGCTCCAATGGGATGTTCATTTCTGGTGCTGTGCTGGGTGAGGGTGTGAGAGCTTTGGCATTCAAGAACCAGAAGAGGCATGTAAATCTTTGGTGCAGAAAAACTTTATTGAGGCAGAAGAATGATGAAGGAAGAGGAAGAAGTTGAAAAGAGCTGCTGTGATGTGCAAGCCTGGCTACCATCATCTGAGGTGTTTTGCTGGCAGGAGCCATTTCCAGAGGTGCGAGCTGGTGGTGTCATGGATGGTGCCGAGATCCCTTAGCAGATGTAGCTGCCCCTTCTGCCATAGCAGCCCAGGCCTCCCAGGCCATAGCCAAGGCCAAAGCCAAACCCACCAGAGATGGGCTGTCCCTGGGCATTGAGTTCACTCCCCACGGCAGCCGAGGAGGTGGATCCGACGGCGGTGTTCTGGGGGAAGGAGGTCATGATGGGTCCTGGCAGGGTGACCAGCACAGGGGAAGGGTTGATGACCACGTGGGAATCCTGGCATTGCAGGGCACAGGGCTCGTTGCAGCTGTTGGCCAGCGGGGTGGGTCCGCAGAGATTGTTGCAGGCCATGGGTGCGGTGTGGAGGGTCCCTGGAAGAGAGGGAAATTAAGCAGGATAAATGCGAAGGGTGCAAGATGTGATGCAGTTCATCGAGGGATTGTGGATTCTGTTGTGGCGCTGTGGGGAGGTATGAGGCGTCCTGAGGCTGGGTAGGAGCATGGCGGAAGAGAGGGGCCAGGGGTTTGAGGAGCAGGAGGGTCAGGGGTTTGAGGCTCACCTGGTTGTCGGCACCGGAGCAGAAGGTGTTAAGAGAAGGATATGAGGGAGGGAGGCTCTGGGCCGGCTTTTATGCCAGTCCTGGAGGGGCGGGATAGCGTTGGCCACTGAGCCTGGGGCATTTTGCAGGCTGCAGCTGTCACCTGGGCCTCCGCCTGGTGAGTCATCAGGAGGAGAGTGTTTTCCTTCCCGCAACTCTACAGTGTCGTGTCCTTCTCTTGAGTCCATGTCCATCAGACCTTGGCGGCAGCTTTAAAGTGGGAGTTGGTATTTGGGAGGACTGGCTTGGAAGACGTGTGTCAAAGAAACCAGAATATCCAGCAAAAGCCAAAGAAAAATATGGGTGTCATCAGTGAGGCCATTTTTGGCACTTGTGTGGTTGAGTTTGTGGGTGTGTTGCGATGAGGGGCCCCATTCCATGCCTGCCCTGTCAGGCGTGTTTGGGCTTTGCAGCTGCGCTGGGCATGAGGAGCTGTCCCTTCCATTGTGGTCATTCTTCCTTTAAAATGTGAGTATTTGAAACCAAAGGCTGGTGTTGATGGTGTGTGTCAAAGGGGCCTGAAGTGATGAATAATACTTTGGAGAGGTGGGGTGTCATCAGTGAGGTCAGCCTGTGGAAGTCATGGGTTTGGGTTTTTGCGTGTGTTGTGAGGAGGGGTGCCAAACTATCCCAGGTCAGTCAGGCTGGTCTGGGCTCTGCCTCTGTTGAGCTGTGAGCGCCTGGACTCTTCCATTCCATTCACTCCTTTCTCTCCTTGCTTCCATCTTGCCAAGCCTGTCTGTATGCCAGGCTTTTCATGTTGGAGGTGGGAAAGGACTTCCTGTGATTTTGGGAGGCCTCCCATGCTCACTGCAGTGTTGTGTTGGTTCATGCATAGCTCTCCTCTTACCTGGGCCCAGGAAAGTCACACTGTGGGGTCACAGAGCTGGGCCCTTTACAAAAGGAAAGGAGAACGGGTGAAGGATAAGGAGAACAAGGCAAATGAGGTGAAGGAAGTGGAGATGTTCAATTTTCCGAAGAAGAGGGTTGACCTTGTTGCCCTCTGGAGTTCCCTGAATGGAAAATATTTGACATGAGTCTTGTCCCTCTTCTACCCAGCCATGGGAGAAGAGGGAACGGAGTCAAGTTGGCCCAGGGGAAGTTGAGTTTACTCTTAAGAAAAAGTCCTTGAGAAAGGTGTTTTCAATCTGTGGCAATGACTGCCCAGGACGGTGGTGCAGTCAGCATCGCAGGATGGATTTAGATGTGCAAGAGCTGTGTCCTTTGGGGTAGGCTTAGTGGTGACCTTGGCAATGCTGTGGGGAAGGGGTGGACTTGATATTTTACAGTTAGGACTTTAAGAAATGAATTTTTATAAGACTGATGGCCTTGGCATTACTTGGTTTATATCTGGACTCTGTGTAAAAGGTGTTTTCCAGCTGGACTGACTCCAGGACTGTTGGTGGCAGCTGTGGAATGGAGCAGAGGCCCAAGTGGAGTGGCAGCAGGGTAGAAGA
>JADMLD010000883.1:0-18974 GCA_017589585.1 Phylloscopus whistleri
GGTCAGGGGTCAGTCCCGTGGGTCAGGGGTCAGTCCCGGGGTCACTCCCGGCTCTCACCTGGGCCAGGTGCAGGCAGTGCCCCAGCGCCGCCGCGCGCTGCGGGGCCGCCAGGGGGCGCAGCACGCGCAGCTGCACCCAGCGCGAGAGGCCGTTGGACAGCGCCACCAAGCGGCGGAGCGCGGGAGAGGTGGAGGTGCCGGCGGAGCGCGCGAAGGAGCGAACGTCACTGAGCTGGGGACAGCGGGGACAGCGGGGGGAGTGGGGACATTGGGGGGATTGGGGGGCAGCGGGGACAGCGGGGACAGCGGGGGAACATTGGGGACATTGGGGACATTGGGGACAGCGGGGACAGCGGGGGGAGTGGGGACAGCGGGGGGAGTGGGGGGATTGGGGGGACTGGGGACATTGGGGGGATTGGGGACATTGGGGACTTTGGGGGCATTGGGGACATCGGGGGGAGGGGTCGTGCCAGAGGGGCTGCCCTGGGCTGTGACGGGGCGGGTGTCACACAGGTGTGTCGCACACAGGTGTCGCACACAGGGGTGTCCCCAGCTGTCCCCCAGCTGTCCCCAGGATTCCCCAGGAGTCCCCAGCTGTCCCCCAGGTGTCCCCCAGGTGTCCCCCAGGTGTCCCCCAGGTGTCCCCAGGTGTCCCCCATGTGTCCCCAGGTGTCCCCCAGGTGTTCCCAGCTATCCCCAGGTGTCCCCAGGTGTTCCCAGCTATCCCCAGGTGTCCCCAGGTGTCCCCAGGTGTCCCCCAGGTGTTCCCAGCTGTCCCCCAGGTGTCCCCCAGCTGTCCCCAGCTGTCCCCCAGGTGTCCCCAGGTGACTCACGCGCAGCCGGGCGAACCCGCGGTGCTCCAGGTGCGTCAGCAGCAGCGCCAGCTCGGGCGGCTCCAGCGGCTCCAGCAGCATCGAGAACCGCGCGCGGGGGGCGGCCGCGACCCCCCCGGGACCCCCGGCGGGACCCCCCCCGGGGGCGCCTCCGTCATCGTCACCTTCGGCATCGTCGCCTTCCTCCGGGCTGGTGACACGCGCGTGTGCAAAGGGACACCCCTCGTGACCCCCCCGAGCCCCAAATTTCCCCCCCTCTGCCCCCCAGCCCCGCCCCCCTCCCCCCATTTCACACCTTGGACCCCCCCTCCCCCAAATCCCCGCGTCCCCCCCAAATCCGCGAGCCCCCCCCGCACCCCCCCCATGTCCCGAGCCCCGCCCCCCCCCGCGCCCCCCATGTCCCCATGTCCCCCCCCCTTCACCTACAGGCTCTCGAGGCCCAGGGGGGTCTCGGGGTCGCCCCCCAGCGCCGCCCCCAATTCCCGGAGCCGCCCCAAAACCTGGGGGTCCCCCGAGAGCTCCGCGGGAAAGCCCGGACCCAGTACCTGGTGGGGGAAAGGGGACTCAGGGGGGACCCCAAAACTCTGGGGGGGTCCCAGAATGGATCTGGGGGTCCCCAGGGGGATCTGGGGGTCCGGGGGGCGTTTTGGGGTCACTCACCGGACCAGGTGTCCGACCTTGAGGCGCAGGGAGGGACCCTCGGCCGAGCCCCCCGACTCCTGCACCGTGCTGAGGGGGGGTCAAGGAGCCTGCGCGGGGGTTCTGGGGGGGTCCTGGGGGTCTGGGGGGGGTCCTGGGGGTCTGGGGGGGTCCTGGGGGGGGAGGGCCCGGAGTGTTTGGGGCGCTCCAGGGAGGTCTGGGGGGGGTCCCGGGGTGTCCCCAGAAGTTCAGGGGGTCCCAAGGGGTCAATGAAAGGATTTCAGGGGGGTCCCGGGGGGTTTGGGGGGGTCCCGGGGGGTTTGGGGGGGGTCCCGGGGGGTTTAGGGGTGTTCCGGGGGGTCGTGGGGGGGTTTAGGGGGTCGCGGGGGGGTCCCCAAGGGGGAAGTCTCGGCAGCCCCCTGAGCACCTTTACCTGGGGCAGGTACCGGGGGTGGGGTTTGGGGGGAAATCCCGGGAAGTTGGGGGGGTCCCGCGGGATTTGGGGGTCCCGGGGGGGTCTCGGGGGGGTCGCGGGGGGGTCCCCAAGGATATAGGGTCAGCAGCTTCCCCGCCACCTCGGCCTGGGGGAGGTACCAGGGGTGCGTGGCCAGGAAGAGTCGGACGAGCTGGGGGTCCCGAACCTTCCCCTGCGCGTCTGGAGGGGCGGGGGGGGGAGGGGGTCACCCCAAAACCACAGAGACCCCCCCCCAAAAACCCTCCCTGGGACCCCAAACACCCCCCCAGAACCCCCCAAAACACCACCCCTCCCCTCCAGGCCTCCCAGACTTCAGGGACGCAGCAGAGCTCGGAACCCCCCCCAAACCTCGACCCCCCTAATCCCCCCCAAATCCCGACCCCCCAAATCCCCCCAAATCCCCCCAAATCCCTCCCAAATCCTCCAAATCCCCCCCCAAAGCCCCCCCAAACCTTTCCCCCCCCCAAATCCCCCCCAAATCCCCCCCAAACCTTCCCCCCGCAAACCCAGGAGCCCCCAAATCCGAGGGGTCCCCAAAACCTGGACCCCCCCCAAACCCCAGACTCCCCCCAGACCTCAGGGACCCCCCAAACCCCCCCAGGACCCCCAAAATCGGGTCCCCCCCCCCACCGAAGGCATCGACGCAGCCCCTCAGAAGCTCGTCCAGGGTGGGGGCCTGGTCCAGGTCCAGGGAGCTGCTCATGGTGGGACCCCAAAACTGGGGAGGGGGTTTGGGGGGGGGGGGTCAGCACCCCAGACCGGCCCGGACCCCCCCAAACCGGAGCTGGATCCCCCCCCCAAGTCCTGAGGCTCCCAAGGGAGGGGTCTGGGGGTCCCAGTTTGGGGGTCCGGAGGGTCCTGGGGGTCTCCTTAGGACCCAGTTTGGATTTGGGGGGGGTTGGGGGGCTCCAACCGCCCCCCCCCGACCCCCCAAATTCCGCCCCCACCCCCGGGGTGCTGCAGTCCCCGATAAGGCGGCGCTTCCTGAGCCCCAGTTCCGGAGCGTCCCAGTGCTGGGGTGGGCGAACTGGGAGGGACTGGGAGGGACTGGGGGGATACTGGGAACACTGGGGGGATACTGGGAGCACTGGGACCGCGCCACCCCCGGGATGAGGGGAACTGGGAGCCTTGGAATGCGGGGTGCTGGAGCCGCTGGGAGCGACTGGGAGCGACTGGGAGCGACTGGGAGCGACTGGGATGGGGTTATCCCGGGAAACTGGGAGCACTGGGAGCACTGGGAAGGGGCTCTGCGGAGACCCTCGGGGGGTCCCGCACTCTCCCGCGCCTTCCTCCCATCCCCCCCGACCCCAAGACCCTCCGAGGCCCCCCGGGACCCCCCGGGACCCCCCAGTCCAGCCCCACCTGCTCCGGCGGCCGCGGCGGTGGCGGGGAGGGCAGGGGGAGGGGCGGGGGGGGGCGGAGCCGGAATTTGGGGGTCGGGGGGGGGGTTGTGTTTTTTTTGGGGTGCCCCAGGGGGATGTGGGGGGCGGAGCCGGGGTTTGGGGTGGGTCCGGGCGGGTTCGGGGGTTCCTGGGTGGGGCAGGGGGGGGGAGGGAAGTGGTTTGTGGTTCAACAGAAAAGCGGCGGCGGCACCGCCCTGGGGAGGGGGCGAGGCCCCAAAAACGCCCCCAGACCCCCCCCGAGACCCCCAATTCCCCCCAGACCCCAAACCCTCCAACCCCTCCCCGGGCACCCCAAATTCACCCACGGCCCCAAATGAAGCAACACGAGAAACGCCCAATTTCTGTCTTTTTAAATTTTTATTATTTTCTTTTATTAATTTAATCCCTTTAATTCTTTTATTTTCTTTCTTTTTAGGGGGGAACCCCCCCCCCCAGACCCCCGTCCCTCCCCCCTCCCCAGCTCCCCCCACAGCGGCGGGGAGGGAGAGGCGAGACCCCCACCCCAAAATAAAATTAAAAACAACCAAAGGAGACCCCCAAACCCGCCCCAAATGGGGACCCCCCGACCCTCCCCCCGGGGGAGAGATTTGGGGGCGCAGGCGGCGGATTGGGGGGTCCCAGATCCCAGTGGGGACCCCCCCCGATTATTATTTGGGGGGCGATTGAAGGATTTGAGTGGGGTCGAGGATATTGTGGGGGGGGGGCGCGTTTGGGGGGGATTTTCCAGAAGGTTCCCTTGGCGGGGGGGGGGGTCCCCAAAATCCCGGGGGTCGCTCTGGGGTGGATTTGGGTGGATTTTTGGGGGGGATTTTGGGGGGATTTTGGGGGGATTTTGGGGTGCCCTGTACACGGGAGGTCCGGAGGGGGGGGGTGGGTGTGAGGGGGGGGTTCAGGGGGGGGGTCCCCAAAATCCCGGGGGTCGCTCTGGGGTGAATTTGGGGGGATTTTTGGGGGGGATTTTGGGGTGCCCTGTACAGGGGAGGTCCGGAGTTGGGGGGTGGGTGGGTTTGGAGGGGGGGTCCCGGGTTGGGGGTGGGGGGGGTCCCCGTTATTCCCCCGTCATTATTTGGAGGGGGGGTCGTCGGGCGCGGGGATGCGCTCCCGGCTGGGCTCGCAGCCCCAGATCTCCCGCGCGTACTGAGCGATGGTTCGGTCGCTGGAGAATTTCCCGGCCGCCGCCACGTTCCGGATCACGGTCCGGGTCCACTCCCGGGGGTTCTGGGGTGTCCCGGACCGGGGCGGGGGGCGATCAGGGCGGGGGGGGACCCCCAAATGCACCCCCAGACCCCCCAAATGCACCCCCAGACCCCCCAAATGCACCCCCGGACCCCTGAATGTACCCCCAGACCCCCGAATGCACCCCCAGACCCCCCAAATGCACCCCCGGACCCCCAAATGCACCCCCAGACCCCCCAAATGCACCCCCGGACCCCTGAATGTACCCCAGACCCCCGAATGCACCCCCAGACCTCTGAATGCACCCCCAGACCCCCAAATGCACCCCCAGACCCCCGAATGCACCCCCAGACCCCTGAATGCACCCCCAGACCCCCGAATGCACCCCCAGACCCCCCAAATGCACCCCCAGACCCCCCGAATGCACCTCCAGACCCCCCAAATGCACCCCCGGACCCCCCAAATGCACCCCCAGACCCCTGAATGCACCCCCAGACCCCCCAAATGCACCCCCAGACCCCCGAATGCACCCCCGGACCCACCAAATGCACCCCCAGACCCTCCAAATGCACCCCCAGACCCCCGAATGCACCCCCAGACCCCCAAATGCACCCCCGGACCCCCCAAATGCACCCCCAGACCCCCGAATGCACCCCCAGACCCCCGCCCGGCTTCTCCCATCACCCCCAGACCACCACGTCCCCCCCCCCCTCCCCCACCTTGTGTCGGTTTTGGGGTCCCCCGGCTGTTCCCAGACCCCTCCCCCCCGACCCCCTCAGTGCCCCCTCCCCCCCCTTTGCTCCTCACGGGGTTTTGGGGACCCCTGCCCCCCAACCCCTCCGTGCCCCCCTGCAGGGTTTTGGGGACCCTCCCCTCCCCAAAACAAGGGGGTCCTTTGGGGTTTGTCACTTCGGGGGTCTCGTTTTTGGGGGGGGGGGTCTCTTTGGGGGGTCCCGTTTTGGGGGTGTCGCTTTGAGGGGGGGGTCACTTTGGGGGTCACTTTGGGGGTTTTTTTTTTTGGGGAGGGGTCCCCACCTGGTAGAGGGCGCTGACTTTCTCCTGGCACTTCACGTACGCCTCGTAATCCGCGAACACCTTAAACCTGGGGAGGGAGGGGAAAAAAAAATGGGCGGGGTCACGCTCCGGGGGTCGGCGACACCCCCCCTATCGCGATATGAACCCCGACATCCCTCATCAACCCCCCCCCCCACCCCCAACCTTCCATCACCCCCCATCCCACCGCGCTGCCCCCTCCCCTCTCCACCGCCCTATCGCGACTCTCCCCCGCGCCCCGCAGGGCTCCTGTCGCGACCTGTCGTGGTTCATCAGCATGTTGACGATGTCGCGGAAGAGGTCGGGCTGGCGGGGGCTGAAGAAGCCGGAGCTGAGCTGGTCCACGGCCTGGCGGAGCTCGGGCAGGCGGTCGTAGTACTCCTGAGCCCGGTACCTGGGGGGCACGGGGGCATTTTGGGGGGATTTTGGGGGGATTTTGGGGATTTTGGGGAGGTTTCGAGGGGGTTTTGGGAGGTTTGGGGGGATTTCCGGGGGGGTTTGGGGGGTTTTAAGGAGGTGGGGATTTTCGGGGGGTGGGTTGGGGGTTTTAAGGAGGTTTTTGGGATGGTTTTTTGGGGGGGGTTAGAGAGGTTTCGGGGATTTTTGGGAGGTTTTGGGGAGGTTTTGGGGGATTTGGGGATTTTCGGGGTGGGTTGGGGAGGTTTGGGGGGTTTTAAGGAGATTTTTTGGGAGGTTTTTGGGGGATTTGGGGGGATTTTGGGGGGCGGTCGAGAGGTGCCATGAAGCAGGGTCACTGGGTGTCCTGGGGGTCACTGGGTGTCCTGGGGGTCACTGGGTGCCATGGGAGGGGTCACTGGTCACCACAGGGTGGTCACTGGGTGCCATGGGGGGTCACTGGGTGTCCTGGAGGGGTCACTGGGTGTCCTGGGGGTCACTGGGTCACCATGGGGGCGGTCACTGGTCACCACAGGGTGGTCACTGGGTGCCATGGGGGGTCACTGGGTGCTGTGGGGGTCACTGGGTGCCGTGGGAGGGGTCACTGGGTGTCCTGGGGGTCACTGAGTGCCATGGGGGGTCACTGGGTGTCCTGGAGGGGTCACTGGGTGTCCTGGGGGTCACTGGCTGCCATTGGAGGGGGTCAGTGAGTGTGCTGGGGGTCACTGGGTGCCATGGTGGGGTCACTGGGTGTCCTGGGGGTCACTGGGTGCCATGGTGGGGTCACTGGGTGTCCTGGAGGGGTCACTGGGTGCCATGGGGGGTCACTGGGTCACCATGGGAGGGGTCACTGGGTGCCGTGGGGGTCACTGGGTGCCGTGGGAGGGGTCACTGGGTGTCCTGAGGGTCACTGAGTGCCATGGGGGGTCACTGGGTGTCCTGGGGGTCACTGGGTCACCATGGGAGGGGTCACTGGTCACCACAGGGTGGTCACCCCGCCCCGCGGTCACCCCGGGGTGGTGCCCCCCAGAGCCCCACCCCTTCCTGTCCAGCGCCTCCACGTCGGGCACCCTCATGCCGAAGATGAACAGGTTCTCCTCGCCCGCCTCCTCCGCCATCTCCACGTTGGCCCCGTCCATGGTGCCGATGGTCAGCGCCCCGTTCAGCATGAACTTCATGTTCCCCGTGCCCGAGGCCTCCGTGCCCGCCGTGGAGATCTGCTCCGACAGGTCCGCGGCCGGGATCACTGCGGGGGCAGCGCGGGGGTCAGCGGGGGGCGGGTATCGGGGGGATATCGGGGGATATCGGGGGGTATTGGGGTGATATCAGGGAATATCGGGGGTATCGGGGGGATATCGGGGGATATCGGGGGGTATTGGGGTGATATCAGGGAATATCGGGGGTATCGGGGGGATATCGGGGGATATTGGGGGATATCGGGAGATGTCGTGGGGTGTTGGGGGGTATTGGGAGTGTATTGGGGTGATATTGGGGTGATATCAGGGGGATATTGGGGGGTATTGGGGAGTATTGGGGTGATATCGAGGGGTATTGGGGTGATATCGAGGGGCATCGAGGGGTATTGGAGTGATATCGGGGAGTATAGGGGGATATTAGGGTGATACCGGGAGGATATTGGGGGGTATTGGGGTGATATCAGGGGACATCGAGCCGATATCAGGAGATATTGGGGTGTATTAGGCTGATGTCAGGGGTATTGGGGCGATATCGAGGTGTATTTGGATTATATTGGGGGATATCAGGGTGGTATCAGGAGCTATCGGGGGATATTGGCGGGTATTGAGGTGATATCAGGGGATATCAAGGTGGTATCGGGGAGATATTGGGGTTTTGGGGGGCTGTTAGGGTAATATTGGGTGATATCAAGGTGATATCGGGTGATATCGGGGTGCCCATGGCCGGAGCAGGCTAATGAGGCACTCCTGGGGTGCCCGGGGTGGTTTTGGGGCAGATTTTGGGGTTCTGAGGTGGGTCTGGGGGGTGTCACCCCCCTTTCTCCGCCAGTGACACCGGGAACAGACCCCACAGGGGGGACTGGGGATTTCGGGGTGAGTTCAGGGGGTTTTGGGGGTGAGTTCAGGGAAGGTTTTTGGGGTTCCGGGGGGTTTTGGGGTCCCCACCCTTCTCGGCCAGCGACACCCGGTAGTTCTCCAGGAACAGCACCCGCAGCCGGTCCCCCACGGCCGGGTCGTGGTTCACCACGTCCCCGATGGCCGTCACCAGCCGGATGATCATCTTGGCCATGTGGTACCCGGGGGCGGCCTGGGGGGCACCCCAAAAACGCTCAGAGACCCCAAAAACCCTCAGCGACCCCCAAAAACGCTCAGGGACCCCCAAAAACCCTCAGAGACCCCCAAAAACACCCAGAGACCCCAAAAAACCCTCAGAGACCCCAAGAACCCTCAGGGACCCCGAGAACCCTCAGGGACCCCAAAATCCCTCAGGGACCCCCAAAAAACCCTCAGGGACCCCAAAAACCCTCAGGGACCCCAAAAACCCTCAGGGACCCCCCCCCAGAGACCTCTCGCACCCACCAGGAGCCCCCCACCCCAAACCCAAATGGAGCCCCCTGACGAACCCCTCAAACCCCCACTCTGAGCCCCCAAAACCTCCCTGAACCCCCCCAAAAAAACCCCAAATCCCCTCACCTTGCCCCCGATCATGACGGTTCGGGGCACGAAGGGTTTCCCGGGGTCCTTCTTGATCCCTGAAATTGGGGGGGGACACCCCAAAATTGGGGGGCAATGGGTCAAGGGAGATCCCCCGAGATCAGGAGGATTTGGGGGATTTTTGGGGGTCCCAGGGGGATTTGGGGGGGGTCCCACAGGGATTTGGGGGATTTGAGGTGTCCCAGAGGTATTTGGGGGGTCCCAGAGGGATTTGGGGTGTCCCAGGGGGATTTGGGGTTTTCTGGGGATCCCCACTGACATCTCCAGAGGGTTGAGGCATTTGGGGGGGGTCTCTTTTTGGGGGCTCCCTTTTGGGGGGTTTCTGTGGGGTCCGGGGTGCTCCCAGGGGGGTTCCCCGCGCTTTTGGGGGGGTCGATTTTGGGGGGTCTCGGGGGGGGGATTCCTCAGGGGTCCCCACTGAGGTGATGACACGGGGGGGGGGTCCCAGGAGGTCGCTGGGGCTGGGTCGGGGAGGGGGGAGTTTGGGGGGGCTCTCCCTGAGTGGGGAGGGGTCTCGGGGGTGATTTTGGGGACCCCCACTCACGGGGGGGAGATAACGGGTGGGAATTTGGGGGGTCCTGAGGGGTCCCAGGGGCCGGATCCCAGCCCGGTTTCCCCAGGGGTCTGGGGGGGATTTTGGGGACCCCCACTCACGGGGGGGGTGGTGACGGGCGAGAATCAGGGGCCCCCGCTGGATCCCAGGGTGTGTTTTCCCAGGGTTCTGGGGGGATTTTGGGGGCTCTCCCCAATTGGGGCGGGGTCTCGGGGGTCTCGGGGCCCCCCACTCACGGTTGTAGAGGGTGATGACGTGCAGGCAGTTCAGCAGCTGCCGCTTGTACTCGTGGATGCGCTTCACCTGCACGTCGAAGAGCGAGGCCGGGTTCACCCGCACCCCCGACACCTTCTCCAGGTACGCCGCGAACTTCACCTTGTTCTCCTGGGGGGGGGGGAGGGGAAAAAAGGGGGCTGGGGGCGCGGCCGGGACCCCCCCGGTGCCCCCTGAGCCCCCTCGGCGCCCCCTGAGCCCCCCCCGAATGCGCCCCCCACACCTCGCCCAGGTGTGCCCTGAACGTCACCTGGATCACCTGAGGTTGGGGAGGGGCTGCTGAGACCCCCCGGCCCCTGGAGCCCCCCAGGACCCCCCGGGAACCCCTCGGGAACCCCCCCGGGACCCCCCCCCGGAGCCCCCCGCACCTGCTTGACCGTGGCCACGTCCCGGATGAAGCTCTCGTCGTTCACGAAGTCCCGGAGCCGCCGCAGCTGGTCCAGGTCGGAGACGAAATCCTCCCCGATGCGCTGGGAAAGGTGAGCCCAGGTGAGCCCAGGTGAGCCCCAGGTGTGCCCAGGTGAGCCCAGGTGTGCCCAGGTGAGCCCAGGTGTGACCAGGTGTGCCCACGTGAGCCCAGGTGTGCCCCAGGTGAGCCCAGCTGAGTCCAGGTGTGCCCAGGTGTGCCCCAGGTATGCCCAGGTGTGCCCCAGGTGTGCCCAGGTATGCCCAGGTGTGCCCAGGTATGCCCAGGTGAGCCCCAGGTGTGCCCAGGTGAGCCCCAGTTGTGCCCCAGGTGAGCCCAGGTGTGCCCAGGTGAGCTCACCTGCGCGATGACCTCGGCCAGGCCGGGGTTGCACATCACCAGCCAGCGCCTCGGGGTGATGCCGTTGGTTTTGTTCTGGAACTTGTGGGGCTCCAGCTCATAGAAATCCTTGAACCTGCGGGGACACGGGGGGCACGTGGGGACACCTGGGGACAGGGGGGACACCTGGGGACACCTGGGGACACCTGGGATTGGGACAGGGGGACATCCAGGATGGGGACAGGGGGACACGGGGGGGAGGTGGGGACACCTGGGATGGGGACAAGGTCACGGACAACTGGGTGGCCCCAGGTGGGGCTGGGATGGATTTGGGGTCCAGGTGGGACTGGGGGGGATTTTTTGGGGTCAGGGAGAGCCCAGGTGGATTGGAGGGGCCGCGTTTTGGGGGTCCTGGGCGTGGCCCAGCCAGCCCTGAGCAGCTCCAGGTGACACCACGGGGCAAGGGGGGTCCGGGGGTCTCGGGGGCGGGGCAGGGGGGGGGTCCGGGGGTCTCGGGGGGGTCCGGGGGTCTTGGGGGCGGGGTGGGGAAGGTCCGGGGGTCTCGGGGGCGGGGCAGGGGGGGGTCCGGGGGTCTCGGGGGTCTCGGGGGCGGGGCAGGGGGTGGGTCCGGGGGTCTCGGGGGCGGGGCGGGGGGGCCGTACACGCTGTCCTTGAGGATCTGCGAGTGGATCTCGGCCACGCCGTTGACGGCGTGCGCGCCCACGATGCACAGGTGCGCCATGTTGATGCGCTTGACCGCGCCCTCCTCCACCAGCGACATCCGGCGCAGGCGGTCCAGGTCCCCGGGGAACAGCGCGTACACCCGCTGGGGGGGAGGGGAGAGGGGTCGGGGGGGGACATCGGGAACACAGGGACACCCCGGGGACACCCCAGGGACACCCCAGGGACACCCTAGTGTTACCCCCAGGGACACCGGGACCACGGGGACACCCCAGGAACACCACAGTGCCACCCCAGGGACACCCCAGTGTCACCCCCAGGGACACTGGGAACACAGGGACACCCCGGGGACACCCCAGTGTCACCCCAGGGACACCCTAGTGTTACCCCCAGGGACACTGGGAACACAGGGACACCCCGGGGACACCCCAGTGTCACCCCCGGGACACTGCAGTGCCACCCCAGGGACACCAGACCCACAGAGACCTCCCCAGGGACATCCCCAGGGACACTGCAGTGCCACCCCCGGGGACATCAGACCCATGGAGACCGCCCTGTGCCACCCCCAGGGACACCAGACCCCCAAAAACCCCCTCATTGTCACCCTCTGGGACTCTGCCCCCCGCCCAGAGACCCCCAGAGACCCCCGCATTGCCACCCTCAGAGATCCCCCAGTGCCACCCCCCAGGGACACCAGACCCACAGAGATCCCCTCATTGTCACCACTACCACACCGCCCCCCGCCCAGAGACCCCCTGAGACCCCCCCAAAACCCACCCAGCTGCGGGACACCCCCCGACCCCCCCTCCCAAACCAGGCAGGAATTCAATCCCCAGCCGCCCCCGGGCTGTCCCCAATCAATGTCCTCGCTGTGACCTCAAACCCCGGGGGTCCCCCACCCCCCAGCCCCCCACCAGGCCCCCCCCGGGCTGACGCACGTCCAGGAAGCGCTGGTTGATCTCGTAGATGAGCTGCAGGTGCCGCGGCAGCAGCGACTCCAGCAGGTGCACGGGCCAGCGCTCCAGCGCCTCGGGCAGCACCGTGTGGTTGGTGTAGGCGCAGGTGCGCACCGTGATGTCCCAGGCCTGGGGGGACAGCGGGGACACCCCCGGAGTGACCCCCCGGAGTGACCCTCGGGACCCCCGGAGTGACCGTCGGCACCCCCCGGAGTGACCCCCGGGGATACCCCCGGGGTGACCGAGGGACCCCCAGAGTGACCCTCGGGAACAACCCTGGAGTGACCCCCCAGAGTGACCCTCGGGACCCCCGGAGTGACCACCAGGACACCCCAGAGTGACCCAGGGACCCCCGGAGTGACCCAGGGACCCCCGGAGTGACTTCCAGAGTGACCCCCGGCACCCCCCGGAGTGACCCAGGGACCCTCGGAGTGACCCCTGGGGATACCCCCGGAGTGACCCCCGGAGTGATCCAGGGACCCCCCCAGAGTGACCCCCGGAGTGACCCCCGGAGTGATCCAGGGACCCCCCCCAGAGTGACCCCGGAGTGACCCCCCCGGAGTGACCGCCGGGATCCCCGGAGTGACCCCCGGCACTCCCCAGAGTGACCCTCGGGAACAACCTGGAGTGACCCCCCCAGAGTGACCCCCTGGAGTTACCCAGGGACCCTCGGAGTGACCCCCCGGAGTGACCTTCGTGACCCCAGAGTGACCCTCGGGAACAACCCTGGAGTGACCCCGGGGATACACCCGGAGTGACCCCTGGGGACACCCCCGGAGTGATCCCCCCAGAGTGACCCTCCTGGAGTGACCCAGGGACCCTCGGAGTGACCCCCCCGGAGTGACCTCCGAGACTCCTGGAGTGACCCCCCCGGAGTGACCCTCGGGGAAACCCCCAAAGTGACCCCCGGGAACCCCCCTAGAGAACCCCCACCCCCACACCTGCACGGGAACGCGTGCCCCGCGGGTTTTGGGGACCCCTCCCCTCGCGATTTTTTTTTTGGGGTGTGGGTCCCGATGTGTCCCCCCCGAGCCCACCTGGTCCCATCCCAGGCGCTCCTCGTCCACCAGGATCCGCATCAGCTCCGGGATGGCCAGCGAGGGGTGGGTGTCGTTCAGCTGGATGGCCACCTGCGGGGAGGGGACAGCTCGGGGGGGCCCGGGTGGGCTTTGGGGGGGTTGGGGGGGTCCAGGGTGGGCTTTGGGGGGGTTGAGGGGGCCGAGCCGAGGCTTTGGGAAGTTCGGGGAGGTCCCGGGTGGGCTTTGGGGGAGTCCCGGGTGGGCTTTGGGGGGTTTGGGGGGATCCAGGGTGGGTTTGGGGGGGTCCAGGGTGGGCTTTGGGGGGGTTTGGGGGGGGTCCCGGGTGGGCTTTGGGGGGGTTTGGGAGGGCCCAGGGTGGATTTTCGGGGTTTGGGGGGGTCCCGGGTGGGCTTTGGGGGGGTTTGGGGGTGTCCAGAGTGGGTTTGGGGTGTCCCGGGTGGGCTTTGGGGGGCTTTGGGGGGGGCTTTGGGAGGGTTTGGGGGCGTCCAGGGTGGGTTTTGGGGGGTTTGGGGGGATCCAGGGTGGGTTTGGGGGGGTCCCGGGTGGGTTCGGGGGGTCCCAGGTGGGCTTTGGGGGCCCTCACCTTGTCGGGGAAGCTCTCGAAGGATTTCCGCACGGGGTCGCGGCTGCCGAACTTGGCGGATTTGTAGCGCCGGACGATGTCGTGGAGGGTGGCGGCCACCACGAAATATTCCTGCTTCAGCCGCAGCTCCTTGCCCTCGAAAAACTGCGGGGGGACCCCGGTGAGACCCCGAAACACCCCCCAAATCCCCCCCGCGAGACCCCAAAACAGCCCCCCCAACCCCTTTCCCCTCAAAAAGCTGGGGGTACACCCCATGAGACCCCCCCCATAGAGGATCCTCTGGATCCCCCCCGAGTTATTTTGGGGTATTTTTGATATTCTCGGCCAGGTTTGGGGGTCCCTCTGCTTCCCCGGGAGGTCCCAGAGCCCCCAGGCCCCCCCAAAGCCCCCCCAGACCCCCCCGAACCCCCCAGGCCCCCCATTTCTCACGTTGTCGTTGGGGTACAGCACACGGGAGATGTTCTCGGCCAGGTTCCGGTCCAGCACGGCCTGGACGTACCCCCCGACATTGACTGGGGGGGGACAGACAGGACTCAGGGGGGACAGACGGACTCGGGGGGGACAGACGGACTCGGGGGGACCCCCCGAGCGTGGGGGGGGGGCCCGGGGGGGGCTCAAGGAATGAGGGGTTTGTGGGGGAGCAAGGGAAGGTTTGGGGGGGGGGCGTTCCTTGGGGGGGCCTGGGGGGTCCCTGGGGGCGGAGGGAGGGGGACGAGGGGGGGCTGGGGAGGATCTCGGGGGGATTTGGGGTCTGGGGGGATTTGGGGTCCGGGAGGGATTTGGGGGATCTGGGGGAATTTGGGGTCTGGGGGTGGATTTGGGGGTCTGGGGATTTGGGGTCCGGGAGGGATTTGGGGGGTCCGAGGTGGATTCGGGGGGTCCGGGAGGGATTTGGGGGGTCCCGAGGTGGATTTGGGGGGTCCTGGGGGAATTTGGGGTCTGCGGGTGGATTTGGGGGGTCCTGGGCTTTGGGGGTCCGGGAGGGACTTGGGGGGTCCGAGGTGGATTTGGGGGTCCGGGGGAGGATTTGGGGGGTCCAGGGGTGGGTTTGGGGGGTCCGGGGTCACTCACAGTCCTTGAGGTTGAAGTCGTTGGGGGCCCGGGCTGACCAGAGGCGCAGGGTGTTGACGGTGTTGTTGCGGTAGCCGGGGACAGGTGTGTCATAGGGCAGGGCCAGCACCACCTGCGTGTGACACACGCGTGTGCAAGGGACCCCCCGTGACACTCACAGCCCCTCCCCCTCCCTGCGCCTCAGCTCGGCCCCACCCCTACACCTGTGTGACACCTGTGGGACACCTGTGGGACACCTGTGACACACCTGTGGGACACCTGTGACTGTCACCTGTGCCACACCTGCGCATCCAGCCACCTGCTGTGTTCTCCCTGTCCCCTCACACACCCGTGACTGTCACCCGTGCCCCACCTGTGCCCCACCTGTGCCCTCACAGGTGTCACCTGTGCCACACCTGTATGTCCAGCCACGTGCTGTGTTCTCCCTGTCCCCTCACACACCTGTAACTGTCACCTGTGTCCCACCTGTGCCACGCCTGTAACTGTCACCTGTGCCACACTTATGTCACACCTGTGCCACACCTGTAACTGCCACCTGTGCCACATCTGTGCCCCACCTGTGCCACAACTGTAACTGCCACCTGTGCCCCACCTGTGCCCTCACCTGTGCCCCACCAGCGCCCTCACCTGCGCATCCAGCCACCTGCTGTGTTCTCCCTGTCCCCTCACACACCTGTGACTGTCACCTGTGCCCCACCTGTGCCCCCCCCGTGCCCTCACCTGCGTGTCCAGCCACCTGCTGTGTTCTCCCCACCCTCTCACACACCTGTGCCACACCTGTGTCACCTGTGCCCCACCTGTGCCCCCCCCGTGCCCTCACCTGCGTGTCCAGCCACCTGGCACCGTCGGGCCCGTGCTCCACGCGCCCGTAGAACCGCACCGGGATCGAGTACTCGGGCCGTGCCTTCTCCCAGGGGTTCCCGTAGCGCAGCCAATCGTCGGCCTCCTCCACCTGGGGGGGCCACGAACACCTGAGACCCCCCCGCCAGCCTGAAACCCCCCCGCGGGACCCCCAGAGCGCCCCCACACCCATCCACAGGGAGGGCACCCCAAAAACCGCCTCCCCCTCCCCAAATCCCCCCTGGGGACCCCCAGGATGACTCCCCCCGTACCTGCCACCCACCCCGGGACCCCCCGGGACCCCCCCTCACCTGCCCCCCACGGGTCCCCCCCCGCACCCCACTGGACCCCCCCCCGCACCTGCCACCCCCCCCGAGCCCCCCCGCACCTGGAAGCCCCCGGGACCCCCCCCCACCTGCCCCCACCCCGGACCCCCCCCTCACCTGTCCCCCCCCCAGGACCCCTTTCCCCGCACCTGCCACCCCCCCGGGACCCCTCCCGTGCCCCCCCCGGGACCCCCGGACCCCCCCCGCACCTGCCACCCCCCCGCGATCCGCTGGTTGAAGATCCCGAACTCGTAGCGGATCCCGTAACCGTAGGCGGCGAGACCCAGGGTGGCCATGGAGTCCAGGAAACAGGCTGGGGACAGGGAGGGGACAGTGAGAGGACATCAGGGGACACGGGGGCAGTGAGGGGATAGTGAGGGGCACAGGGGACACCGAGGGTCAGGGACATTGGGGGGACACAGGGACAGGGAGGGGACAGTGGGGACAGTGAGGGGACAATGGGGACACTGAGGGTCAGGGACATTGGGGGGACAGTGAGGGGACAGTGAGGGGACAGTGAGGGGACAATGGAGACACCGGGGACACACGGGGACACAGGGGACAGAGGGGACAATGGGGGACACAGGGGCCATCGAGGGACACAGGGGACATCAGGGGACATTGGGGGACAGAGGACACTGAGGGGACACCAGAGTCAGGGAGGGACACGGGGGGACACGCGGGACATCGGAGCTCAGGGACACTGGGGGTCAGGGACACTGGGGGTCAGGGACACCGGGAGGGTCACTGAGGGACAAGTGGCGCAGGGGAGGGGACACAGCGAGCGTCCCCAGAGTCCCGGCAGGGGCGTGAGGAGACGGAGGGAGGCGGGGGAGGGGACATGGGGGGGCTCGCGGGGGGGAGGACACGGAGAACAGGACACAGGCTGGGGGACAGCGGGGTGTGACACCGGGGACACCGTGGGGGCGGGGGGACAGCGGGATGTGACACCGGGGACATTCGGGGCACCCTGGGGACACGCGGGAACATCGCGGGGAGATCCCAGTGACCACCCTGGGGACACCCTGGGGACAATCGGGGAGACCCCGGAAATGGGGGTGGGGACACCGTGGGCACGGCGGGACCCCCCCCGCGCTGTCACCTCCCCCCCCGCACCTGCCAGCCGCCCCAGGCCGCCATTGCCCAGCCCCGCGTCCTCCTCGATCTCCTGCAGCTCCTCCATGTCCAGCCCGAGCTGGGGGTGGCGACAACACAGGAGGGGTTGGGGGCGAGGGGGGGACACCCCAAAAACGTCCCCGTCCCCCTCCCCCCACCCCCCCGCTGTCCCCTCTCTCTCCGTGTCCCCCTCCCCCTCCCCAATTCCCGCTGCACCCCCAGGGACAGCCCCGCACCTGCAGCGTCCCGCGACCCCCAAGAGCCGCCACGACCCCTCCCCACCCCAACACCCCGAGCTCCCCCAAGCCCCCCGGAGCCCCCAAAGCCCCCCAAGCCCCCTCGGAGCCCCCCGGAGCCCCCAAAGCCCCCCCGTGTCCCCCCCACCTGGTAGAGCGCCTCGTCGCAGCCGCTCTGGAGCCCCAGGTTGACCATGGTGTTGGTCAAGGTGCGCCCCATGTAGAACTCCAGGGACAGGTAATAGATGCGCTGAAATGGGGGGGAGGGGGTCAGGGGGGGTCACGGGGGTCACGGGAGGTCACGGCCACCCCCCTGGGGACGCCCCCCCCCCCAGCCGGCCCCGCCGCCCCCCCGCTATCCGGTGTCGGGATTAAATGGCAGCGGCCGGGGCAGCGGGAAAGGTCAGGATAAATTTAACCGGGTTAAAATAATTTGTGGTTTTTCTTTTTGGTGGGGGGAGGAAGGACCCCCCCCCCCCACTCTCCAGTCCTGATCCCTCCCGAATTGCACCCCCAAACTCGCGCTCCCCCTCGCACACCTGAGACCCCCACAAACCTGCAGCCCCCCCGACTCCTGGTGACCCCCCCACGCTGGGGTCCTTCTCACAGTGGGCAGGGAGCCCCCCAGGGCCCCCCCCAAAACTCTCCGGGACCCCCCTCAGGACCCCCTTTTCCCCACCTGGGGGTTCTTCTGTTTCAGCACTGCTGGGTGTGAAGCCCCCAGACCCTCTCAGGACCCCTCGGACGCCCCCAGGACCCCCCAAACCCCCACTTGGGGGTCTTTCCACGGTGGCACTGCTGGGTGTGCAGCCCCCAGACCCTCTCAGGACCCCCCCAGACCCTCTCAGGACCCCCCCAACCCCTCTCAGGACACCCCCAGACCCCCTCAAGACCCCCAGCCCCTCTCAGGACACCCCCAGACCCCTCCCAGCCCCCCCAGGACCCTCAAGCCCCCACCTTGGGGTCTTTCTCGTAGTAGTACTGCTGTGTCCGCAGCCAGCGCCCCACCAGGTGGTCGCGCACGGTGTGCGCCAGCGCCTGGTAGTAGTCGCGCGATGTCGCGACATTGCGATCCTTGACCAGGGTGAAGTGCAGGTGCCGGTTGAAGTTGCGCTTCAGCTCCCCCACGTTCTCGGGCCCCGCCAGCCCCCGCACGCTGATCTGCCGCCGCCGATCCTCATCGCTCAGCGGTCGCGACATGGCGGTGACAGAGACGGGCGGGGGTCGCTGCGGAGTCCGGGGGGCTGCGGGGGTCTCCGGGTGTCAGGGGCTGGGGGGGTCCAGGGGTGCTGAATCCGCCTGGGGGGTCCCGGGGGGTTCGGTTTTGGGGGGTCCGCAAGGATCCGGGTTTTGGGGGTCTCCGGGATTTGGGGATCTCCGGGGTCTCCGGGTTTTGGGGGGGGTCCGGGGTCTCCGGGATTTGGGGATCTCCGGGGGTCTCCGGGTTTTGGGGGTTTGGGACTTGGGGGGGGCTCCGGGCCGGGGGCAGTGGTAGCGGCGCCCCCGCGGCTATGAGCGGGCGGCTGATTAATTATTCATGAGGGGGCGGAGCTCGAACGGCGCCACGCCCCCACAGCGACGTGTATGGTCAACGCCTCATTAGATATTCATAAAGGGCGGGGCACGAAGCGCGCCACGCCCATTATCGTTATTTATTCATAAGGGGCGGGGCTTAAATTAACAGTGACCACGCCCCCCTTACAGGAAACACGCACCCCCAGACCCCTCCCCAAAAAGCGGGGGGGCCGAGTGTCTCTGGGGGGGGGGTCTCTGTGTGTCCCCACCCCCCCCCCCCGCGGTGTCCGGAGTGTCCCCGGTGGGCGGGGGGGGGTCCTGGGGGGTCTCGGACCGGCCCGGGGGGGTCTCTGTGCGTGTTATCCCCCACCTCC